>JAPQRP010049617.1:0-12624 GCA_037367295.1 Apogon hyalosoma | reverse complement strand
GGCAAAAATTTCAGTCTCTAGATGTGCAAAGCTGGTAGAGACATACCCCAAAAGACTGGAGCTGGAATTGCAGCAAATGGTAATTCCACAAAGTATTGACTTAGGGGGGCTGAATACTTTTGCACACTGCCCTTTTCAGTTTATTTGTAAAAAAAAAAAAAAATCAAATCATGTATCATTTTCTTTCTACTTCACAATTGTATGCCACTTCGTGCTAGTCTTTCACATAAAATTCCAGTAAAATACATTTATGTTTGTGGTCGTAATGTGACAAAATGTGGAAAAGTTCAAGGGGTATGAACACTTTTGCAAGCCACTGTATATTAGTGTGGTGTTATTTCATTATAGCAAAAAAAGTAAGTAAAATTTTCTTAATCTGAATGTCACAGTTATTTCACAGACAGAGGACGTCTGACAAAAATAATGACTACTGAAGCTTTAATGACTGACTTTGTATGTGTCTACCATTTGCTATTGCTGTCTGGTATCATTTAGAGAAACTTGCTTGATTGGTAATGAATAATACATTTCATCCTCAAAAATGTCTTTACATATGACAAAGCCATAACTACAAAAAGAATTACAAACAGGGAAAGCAATTTCTTTCAAGCAAGTTTTGTCTGAGGGAATAAGTGTGAATGTCTTTCTTTACTTAGATGACTGTCTTTTTCATTTTTACACAGTGTGGGTAAATACATCCATTCTGAGTTGGTACATTAGAGCAGGTAACAGCACTGTGAGAAGTGGTTCTGTTCTGACCTTATATAACAGCAAGTTCACATCTCAGACTACTGTGGGAAAAGGCTCCAGGGATCAGACTGCTCGCAAGGCACTTTTATTACAGATGAACAGCCATGCAGGGCCGCAGTGCTGGTGTGTATGGTGCATGCATGCCTGTATGTGTGTGTACTTACATATTCACATTTGTAGTGTAGATGTGTGTATGTCTGGTTGTGTGGTTCTCTGTCCTACTTAGCCTGTGACACAACTGCTTCACACAGCATGACAGCTCTGCTGATAGAGTGAGATACTGTTAACACGTTACAAGGTACTTTATCATCTTTTCACATTTATTTGATATAACTTCATTAAGAAATATCATATACATTTGTCAAATGTATTAAAGGTCTCTAAATGAACAGATATTAGTCACATTTATTTCTTACAAATGCCTCTCAACTACATCCACTTCCATTGTTTGAAGTTATGGAAGCAGAAAAGATTTGGAAATTTGTATTTTTTGAACTGAAATTGCTGCAACTGAACTGTTATAATAATAATCATAATAATAATAACAGCATTTTCAATTATGTCTTCCTTTAGTTTTTAAATGATTAGGTGAAATAAAGATCTGTAAAAAAATCATTTAAAAAAAATCACACACCTAGAAATAAAGGAAGAAGATTATGTCTTGTTGGTCAAGACATGGTGGTGTAGTGGTCAGTATGGTGATCTCATAATAAAAGGATCCCTGGTTTGACACTAGCAACAGCCAGTCAACCAAACTAGTGCCTACACAATTCAATTTTTAATTCAGCTGAATACAATTTTTAAGTTCAAACAACTACCCCAAGAGTTCATCTAATAAATCTGCACCCAAAACACAAAGACAGAGGTACACACAACAAGGGATATTTCCTTGAGACAACATGATGTATGTTAGGAGAACGAGCTGTGTTTGTTCATTTGACATAAAAATTGAATGCAACCCTTTCACTCATATTTTTTTGATGAAACAACTTGTTACATTTTACTGTGTAGAAAGCCCAGAATTAGTATGTCTCACTGCAGAAGCATTACACTCACAACACTGGACTGTGGTAAAAATAAAATTGTATTAAATCAAAAGAGGAAGTGATTCACTTCAAATGACGTGTAGTCAGACATTACTATACAGGGATCCACATAATAGGGACTGAAATAAGCTGCATATGTTCCTAATACATAAAATCTGATTCATGCAAATAGGATTAAGATAACTGATGTATTGCGAAAAATACAGAAAAGGCAATAGCATCACTATGAAGCTTGATTCTTCTGAATCCAAATTTCTGTACATTTCTGTGCAATATTTCATTCAATAAACAGAAGCTCAACTCAAAGTAGATGTACCCTTTGTTATTGTAAAGGTTCTCTATTGAAAGATGTGACACTATGTCCTGCTCTGCTAGTATTAAATGATATGCTTCCTGTCTCTTGTGGTGACAGCACAGGACACCAGCATTTTACTGGCATTTCTCTGCACAGATTTGTGTTGCCAGATGTCATAGTATGTTTTTGAGACAGACAGGCTTTAAACATATTTTTTTCTTATCCTGTCTTAAAATGTTAACTTTAATGTTAAAATGTTCAAAGGATACATATGATACTTGTGAAAAGGGTCAGTGTTTAAAGTGAATAGCCTGTGTTCATGTTCACTTCTCTCATTGGAAAAAATAATCTGAATCTGCCTCTATCTAAAGGAGCAGAACAGTGGTAAAACTCACCTGAATTTAATAGGTGAGTTTATAAAAATTCACTCACCATGCAGTTGTCATGAACTTGGAAATAGCTATATAGACCAAAAGCGTTTTTGTACCAGGCTGTAAACATGTTAATTTCTGTTGTACAGATGGACATTTTACTTGTATCTCAGAGGTCTATGAGGATTGACTCATTTTTGGAGCTAATATCAAGCCCTGGACATTACTGGTTGATTTAAACAAAGAACATTAATCTTTTCATCTCACCTAATAAAACATTTTTAGAAGAATGCATGTCACATTTTCACTCATTAACATTTTTTACCACGTACCCAGACTAGATCTTGATTTTGACAGAATTTGGTACACAAAAACAACTACAACCGGCCCAAGATACTGTATTTCTACCTTGAATCCTGTACGGTTCACACTTCTGTGACATATAAAAGTCTAAAAACACATGTCAATCAAAACCACTTATCAGAGTGTTACCCATAGAGAGCAGTGTTCAGTTGTCTGCAGCAGAGACTCAGTTCCACAGAACACACTTGGCAGCACTGGTGGGTGGAAAGCTGGTGAGGGACTGTGTCATGATGACTAAAAAAATAATAATAACTATAAAAAGAATGAAACATAATCACATTTCATAACAGTAGAAATCTATCAACTGGTATAAAATGAACATAGCCTAAATCAGACAGTGACAGATTGCATCTTTCAACTGACATTTTAATGTACATTTTAACACTGAGAAGCAGTTCTATGAAGAGTGGCAGATGACTGGAATGGATGGCACAAATTGAAGCAAACTCAATTCAAAGATTATGTAGAATGGATTTTTTTTTCAACGATAAGAGATTGATAACACCCTCCCACCCCTCTAACCACCATCTCCTGCTGCAGTTTTCAAAGAGCCATATGTGCCAAGCAGGCTGGGTTGATGCTGTGTGTAGGCGGAAGGAGAAATGAAAATAGGGTTGGGATCAAGTTATTTTAGGCTAAATGGAAGCTGGTGAACAAAAAGCCTTTGAGTCACTTTCTGAGGGTGGTTACCAGTACTGGAGGCAGACAGGATCATTTAGTACAGCCCAGTGGGCATTTACTTCTATACCAGTGCACATACATGTATGCACACACGCACGTGCACACACACACACACATTAATGTAAGATATTATTTTCATGTCTTACACAACAGTGGGTCTCTTTTGAGTACCACATTAAAGAGCTGTTTTAATAAATTAGATTTTTGGTGTGCAATCAGTCCTCCACATGCAGGTTTAAGTGTCTTTGAGGTTGTTCTGTTTCTGTAGAGCAGGGGTGTCCAATCCTGGTCCTCGAGAGCCACTATCCTGCATGTTTTAGAGGTTTCCCTCTTCCAACACACCTTACAGTCATTATCAGGCTTTTGCAGAGGTTGATGATGGGCTTATCATTTGAATCAGGAGTGTTGGAAGAGGGATACATCTAAAACATGCAGGATAATAGCTCTCAAGGACCAGGACTGGACACCCCTGTAGAGCATTCTTTCCTGTTTTGGTTTAGCTCAGATAAACTCTCCACATGCTAGGACCACTACCAAACCACCTTAGTTTTATGGCATATTCAATAAGGAGTCAATCTTAGTTTAGGAATGTTAAAAAGTTAAAATAAAGAAATAATAATGTGATTTGAAAAGGGTAATTGTAATCACAATTTGGTCCACAAGCAGCATCAAGGAAAGTTCCAATCCTTGAGGAGCAAAGCTGGGCTGAGAATTGCCAGTTTGTTGACAAATGCATGAGACAATTGTTAAAATGTTTAAAAACAAATTTTCTTAACATAAAGATTGCATGGGATTTGGATGTTTCACCCACTAGAGTGAAAAATATCATACTACATTTAAAAGATTTAAGGACTCTAGATAATTTTAGTGCACAAAGAGAAAGGACTCCAGCTTAAATGCATACTGTGATCCCTCAGATAACACTATCATTTCTCACTTAGGCTGAGCCCAGGCTCTGGCAGCAGCTGTCCACCACCAGACCCAGGCTACCTGCTACTTCCTGCTACCACCAAGTTAGGTTACTGTATTAGAGAAAAAAGATGGCAGCGGCAGGTAGGACAGGGGCTGTTGTAGCCCTCCTTGTCTTAGTGCTACTTCTGGACACTTTACATCACACTGATATAGATTATTTTTTGTCAGACCCCAGAGATCCCAGTGACGATAAAGCTGATATATCCACTGTTAACACCCCCCCCATCAATCTCTTTCTTTCTCTTCCTTTAACCTTCTCTCTTTAACCTCAACTGGTCAAGGCAGACAACTGTCTTCCAGAGTGAGGGTCTACTCCAGGTTTCTGCCTGTTAAAAGGAAGTCTTTCCTTCCACTGTTACCAGGTGTTTGCTCCTGGAGGATTCTGTTGGTGTCTGTGAAATGGTTTATTAAGAGTCTGGTTTAGACCAGCTCTAAATGTAAAGTGTCATAAGATAACTTTATTATTATGTGGCTATATAAATAAAATTTGATTGATTGATCAATTGATCGATCAATTAATGCAAAGCAGAACTATGTGAACAATCAGTGAAATTATTTTGCAAGCCAAGTTAACAAACACTTTGGATTTGTAATATGCTGCAGCTGCAACATTTATTTTTCCATCTCTCTACCACTGGGTAAAAAATTGTAACAAAGCCACACTCAAAATTCTATGAAACCACGCTTTAATAATCACCATCTGCCTTCTGTTAGCTGGAGACCAGTGTCCGGGACCACTTATAAAGCCTTCAGAAGGTGAACCCCATGTCCCCATTGCCACCAACAGCAATGTCTGTCAAACACTATGGGTGGCAATACATACACACAACAATTTAACTAAAGACTAACACCATCTGACACAGTGATTACTCCAAACAATATTCCTGCTGCTGAAAACAGATAAGTGAAAAAGTAAGCAGAGCTTAGTAATACCCCTAGCCCCGCCTCATGACTTTGCCCCTCCTGCTCACCCTGCCTCATAATTTAGAATTTTAAATGAAAGATAACTGTAAAGTAGATTAAACTGAATTGCTGTAATTTTTGCCAAGTTCAGTCAAACTAAGACAAACAATATTCTACCTAAGTCTTAACTTTCAATTTGATTGTATTTTGTCTGTCAGATTGGTTGAATTGTCTTTGAGAAATTCAGCCATTACTTGTCTTAGTGGTAAAGAAAATGTGTGTCAGAACTGAAAAGAATCAGGTGAATAGTCTTCAAGAAAATGGTTGGATAAATATCTCGGACAAACAGACAGATGAACGGACAGATGGAATTCCTGGTATTACTATATACCCGCCTACCCATAACCCAAAATATTTTGATCCATATAATTCTTTCTTATATATAAAGAATATTAAATATTTTGACACTACTGTACTCACTACTCGTTACTGATATGGCAGTTTTATATTTTCAACTTTATAAATGCCTGGATCCTCAACACTTTTCATGTTTTTGACTTCTTGTCTGTCTCATCTGTTCTGGACTACTTCACATGATCATTAAGGGGGTCTGTAAAAAAAATTACACTCAGTGCATCCTCTCTGTGTACTTTGTGGAAACATGAGCTGTTATAATGTGATGCAGGTAAAAAAACTATGTCCTGGGACCCAGCTGGCCCAGATGATGTGTATTCGAGGCTGCTGAAGGACTCTCTCTCTCCAAGATCCATGGAAAACATCAATAATACCAGTATGCAAAGTAAGGTGTCCAGCTGAACTATAGACTAGTGGCCCTTACATCACATATCATGAAGGCTCTAATGCAACATTCTACACCTACTGGGACCCCATGTTAAACATGCACTGGATCCCCTGTAATTGCATACAAACAACATACTAGAGTGAATGATGTTTCAGTTCCAGTATTGTTGAAATGTGCTCAAAATGTTCAACAGGTACTTATACACACACTGAAATAATTTAACCAAGTTTTATTTAAAAAAAAAAATAGTAATAATAATACGCACAGTGTACTTTCTGTTGGCAGAAACATTAAAATATTAACATGTATACATCAAACATAAAGATGGCACCTTAAAGCCATAACAGATATCTGCACTTTGTGTAAATTATAGATAAGAACCAAGAATACTTTTCTATACATTCAGCACTCAAGACTAGATCTTTCATGAACCTTATCTAGAAATCAAATGTGCATATAAAAGCAACACTACCATTTTAGACAAAGTAATGTGGGAGAAACATAATCCATGTTTATATGTAGGTAGTTTTGAAAACAGAGATTTCTCTCTCCATTTTCATAAAAAAAAAAAACCTTGTGCAGACATGATCATTTTCAGAAAACTCTACTTTTATATGGCCCTGTATATCTATACCATCAAGAACATTTTACAATCACAGACTGCTTTTCTGATGTGACAGAGGGGATGAAAAAGGGTTTGAACACTGAGTGGAACCATGTTAGTTCTGTAGTCATTAACAACAGCGTCTGGTTTTCAGTCATGTTTTGTCTTTAGTTCATGAAGACCACTGTCCATGTACGTAAATTAAGCCTCCATTTACCTTCTACTGAACTGGACAGAACAAATAAAGGAAATAACATAAACAAAATATGAAGTATGACCATGTAGAAACACCTCACAAAAGCCTTATTTTATATCAAGTAAATACACAAAGATTCTGTTCAGCAGATGCAGTGGGCACTAATTAGCTAAGCTGCTAACATTCGCTACCAAGCATCCTTATCAAACTTTCTCATTTAATACTTCTAACTTCACTTACCAGCTCCATCCTCTTCCTCTAAACTGCATCATCACATGTGAACTTAGTGGAGTATTTCCTTCATCTGTCTGATAGTCTCAGTTTTCACGTTTCCCTCTATTTACACGCAAATGCAAAAACGGAGGTGTGCCAAAATCTCCACTTTGCCCGGAGTTTTCTGAAACCTTTGTTTTTGATGTGCATGTCCATCATTGGCGTGTAAACAATAGGCACAAATGAAGAGAAAAATCTCGGTTTTCAAAAATCCCCGGCTACATGGGGGGGAAACTCTGGAGCGCTGTCTGTGCGGATGCTTCCCGCCATGTTTTCAGAGGCCAAACACTGCAAACTGCACATGCGCGCCTGGAGTGCTGCTTCTCCAGGAAATGAGCAGTATCACCATGACTTTTTCAAAGTGTGGTAATTAATCACGGTTTTAATGATAATTAGATTTGAAACAGTAATACTAAACGTCGGGAATTTTACCGTAGTTTATCGTTCTACCAGTAATCATTATACCCCTACCTGACACACTCATTTAGTAGTGCTGGGCGATACCACACTTTTATGATTCGATACGATACTGATTACTTTTTTGGCATATATATTCAATACCCAATACTGATACTTTCACTGATTTTTTTTTTAAATTAAAATGTTCACTTAAAAAAAATCTCACAAGATAAATATTGTCCATTTAACAGCTTTAATGTGCGTAACCTTCGGTGGCCTTTTTTTTTCCAAGCATTGCAAAACCTTGAAGTAAGTTACCCTATAAGATTCAGACATGGCACAGGTGCTTTTATTTCACATTTATCAGTTAAAATCAATACTTTATTAGCATAATCAATCCTCAAATGAATAGTGTGTGAGTATCGATATATCAATACCACAGAATCGATACGCCTACCACTATCATTTAGCACAGTAGCTGAGCACAAGCTGAACTCATGTTACAGTACAGTGTCAGCAGCAAGTGTGTTGTGCGAATTCCTTTGGTGCTTAAGGCCTAATAAACTGTAAATGGACTTCAGTGCAGCATAACAACATTAATATCATAAACAACAAATTAGGCAACATTCTCTGTATCTAACATAACCTTGAACGTATTCTAATATTCTATTCCAAAATACACCAAAATGTATATAAAATGCATGTACACTATGATACTGAGATACAGGAAATGCTTTGAGTGTTTTCCATTTCTTCTGTTAACTCACTGCTATGGTTTCCATGGAGACATGTTTTCCCTTTTTGGTAATGTCTTTTTGCAGAGCAAGACAGAGACAGAATGAAAGAAAAGGAAAAGGGAGACAGGGAACACACACAGAGACAGACTATATATTGTCCTTTAAAAGCATTCATATTTACTCAGTGTAATGGAAAACACCTTCTAAAAGCAGCAGAGGCAGTTGACGCAGATAATGCAGCGCACTGATTCTCAGTCTGACCTATGGCACGTTCTAAGGTAGCTGTTAAAAGGTGTACTCCACTGATATTCTGTCTGTCTGCAAATGAGTCACTGTTGTATTACCTACATACAAACATACAAACTACACACAGTATTTTCACACATAACTCAGCTAGTTTGAGTCAACTTTATCAGAAGAAAGCTACTCTAGACCTGGATCTATATTAATACCATTCGTGGGTAATTTGCACTTTGCATTACTATAGTTTTGAAAATAGAACATTAGTATATTAATGCCACATTCAATGATTGAGCCATTTTCTGGAAATGTATCTGTCCCTGGAGAAACATCTTGTCAAAGATTTGATGGCATAGGTTGGGACAGGGCCAGTTCAATCTTCTCTTCACAACCTGGGATTTGTGGAGACCAGTTCCTAGGGTTTTTGGAGGGTAATATTGTCCCATTCTGGTCTGATATAGGACTCTTAATTGCTCAACTTTCTTGGGGATTCTTTGTCATACTTTTTTGTCTCATGATGCACCAGGGATTTTCCATTGCTAAAAGGTCTGGACAACAGTAAAGCCAATTTTTGACAAGCAAATTCTTTTAATATGCAATGTCTTTGGCAGCTACTGAAAAATGTATTACAATGAGAGAGCAGTGAGTGGGATGATTTTGGTGAGGTCTGATCTTTCCTGTAGCCCCATAATCAGGTTAAAATCTTCACACAAGCATTGACAAAATCTGTAGCAGCCGCATGTAGTGTTGCAGTAGTAAGACCATGTCATCAGTGTATCAAGCAGTGGTGACTCACCAATAGAGGGTGCTAGGGCATCATCCAACCTGTCTCACATGAAGAAGGAGATGATAGGAATCATAACATAATTTTACAAAAACATGAATATTTAAATAAATGAGTTATACATGACATAGCCCGTGACTAATATTTTTGGTCGTTTAGTGAGCAGTCAAGTGATGTGTTTCTCTCGGGTGCAAAAATCTGCACCCGAGGGTCTCCCTTTACCATATAGAGTCTTGTTACAAATGGCGTGTGCAGTAGATCTCCCGCCAATACACGAGATAAGAGAGCCTTAAGGCCCACCCACAGGAGTAAATGTCACATCCTAAAAAGAATCAATCATTTCAAATGCAAAATCTCTCACTCACCACTGCACTCTATGGTTTAGTGGGCTGGACATCATTAACCATCCGTAGACAAAAACACTGGTTTATGTTCATCTATAAAGCTCTGCTGGGCAAACTCTCAAAATACCTCAGTAATCTTCTTTCTGTTAGCTCTAGTAGTTTCCATCTCCCTTCCTCCGAATGGTTGTTTTTGACTGTTCCCCAAGTTCTGACAGACTTTGGAAAAACATCATTTTCCCATCATGCACCATGGTTGTGGAATAAGCTTAAAAAAACTGTTAAGCTACAAACATTCATTTCTGTTAGTGATTTTAAAAGTATCATGGAGAATGCAGTGAAGGAGGAATGTTACTGTTTTTCTTGATGCCATTTTGGTTGAAGAGTTGTTATTGTGTTTTATTGCTTCATTGTGTATCATGTATGTGTTTTATATTATTTGGACTTTGTATGGATTCTGTATGGTTGCTACCTTGGCCAGGTCTCTTTGGCTTTGGCTTGTGAGCTACTTTTAAAATGACCAAAACAAAATGATATACATCCACTTTATATTATTATATACATCAGTGGATAGCTCAGTAATATTACTAGTAATAATACTGGTGCATTCTGTAGTGGTTGGATAGCTTAGTGGGTAACATGGCTGACTGCAATGTGGGAGACCAGGGTTAGAATCCTGGAAGGAGTGGTAACAACAGTGCCATTTAGCTAATGCCATGCGATCTACCCGCACTAACTTGGCCCCTGGTCTAAATGCATTGTCCATACTATCAGTGGAAAAAAACACTTGTCAGGGGCATGTTAGACTTAAACAATAGAGTCATGGAAAAATGTGCATGTTTGAAGGATAGATGGGTGAAATTTACATATAAAAAATAAATAACTGAAAACACATACTGTGTATTTTTATTTTAATTTAAATAAATATTTTAAAATAGTGGTGCATGAGCTTTGACATATCCTAGTGGGAATATGTGGTTATAGTGCATTCAAAAACTGACTTGCATACTGTGCCCCACCAAAAAATTATTTCACCAGCCACCACTAGTATCAAGACCACCACCAGAACAAATATACCAAATGTACCAGAGACAAAAAAAAAAAAAAATGCTGAAATCAGCAACAGTGGTTAACAACAAGAACTACAGTGGCAACAACAGCAGACAAGCCCTACCTATTATCTACCTATTCTCTTCTGTGTTAGATTAAAGAAAAATTATACTTTGTCTTTCTTCTTAAGTCAGTGTAACCTGCTGTAATCGATGACAGCTGTTGCTGAGTGAATCCTCTCCCTCTACTTTCATAAACTGACCCTAACCCTAATCCTAACTCTTACTAAGACTGAACATAGAGTCTATGCAACATTGGAAAAGCTGGTGCTATATATAAAGTGAGGAGAATTCAAGGAGAAGCCATGCTTGCTAAGTGCTTTCACTTGTTAGTCTAGAGAGCCCTCACATGAAGGGAATCAAGGTGTCTACCTAGCACCAGCAGCATTATGCACAGTTTCTTTGAAAAATGCACTGAGTCTAAATGTGTAGCTTTTACTCTCAGTTGTCATATCCAAGTGCCCTAACTGGTTCTTGGTGTATCTACTGTATATTTCTGGGATGAAAGCAGGAGAATTATCCAAGAGAACCAACAGCCATAACTGGGAGCTTGCGGCTTGTTACCTTAAGTATGTCACTATAGGAGGGTTGGTGAATATTTTAATCCATGCACTGACAACTTAATATGACATGCTTACAAATATTTTAGAGCTTTCAGCCACAGTTCTTAACTTCAGTGAACTAAGTCCATTGCAACTGAGGCAATGACATTAGCTACAAAGGCTGTGAAATGCAGTAGTTACAGAAAAGGTAGTACATTTTTCAATTAGTGTTGAGTAGTGCTGCAACACTGAATCGATTAAATCCATCCAAATTGATTCTTAAAAGAGTTGGCAACAAATTCGGCAGTCAATTCGTTGGGTCTTGAGCACGTTAGTATTTAGGCATGCCCGTATGCTGTGTAGTGTAACAGAGGAAAACACAGAGGAGCATGGCTGACATTTTACCATGAACACATGACAACTAATGTTTAATGGTAAACTTGTTCGTCTCAGTGGAGTGTTTGTGTTTTTAGTGGCTGGCTACAATTTAATGCAGTGCCGCCATGACATCCTGAGTAAATACCGCTTTTACCACTTTTAGTATTTATTGCAGGCCTGCTAAATGCATTTTTGTCAGTCCAGTAAATATGTTAGGTTAGAATAGATAGGAGGACAAATTTCACAAACTTAGGTGTATGAGTATGACAACTAGTGGGACTTTAGCTTTAACTTTGAGTGAAGCAGTTACTTTTTTAAAATGTTGTGGATGTGTTGGTTTCATACTCATCATACCCTTTTTATCTATACACTAGAAAGGACAGCTTTATTCTGGAACAACTTCCACAATGTATATGTTTTATATCAACTCAATGATTCTATTGTTTAATTGTATTTTTAAATGTGATGCCATAAAGAAGTATTTTGGGCACTGGAGGTGAAGTGCTCACCACATGAAGCTGAAAGCACAGACGATGCAATACCTGGTATGATAAAACTTCCTAAATTCTTTTTTGATGTGAAAGCTGGCTGCAATTGGTTATTTCATCATGAAGTTGTTGATCATATTAATTTCCATTATTTTTGCACTAATATTTTTATCATTTCTCACAGCACCCCCTACTAATTGTGAAGAGGATATTGGAATTGTTGCTGGTAAGTTGACAATATGTTGACAGTTTTTGTTTTTTTACAGAAATTACTTTGACTATCTTTCAGATTTAACAAAAACACTGAAGCTGAAGCTTGACATTCCACCGTACACACACTTACACACACA
>JAPQRP010049616.1:0-12628 GCA_037367295.1 Apogon hyalosoma | reverse complement strand
TGGACTGACTGTACATATCCTGACCAAGGAAAATCTAATTCTTCCTTTGTGCAGTAATCTACACCTGGCTTTACTGCCTCCGTCCAGAATAATATACATCATATAGACTAAATGTGTCTAAAATTAACGTTCATTTGCAACATAGTATAGCAAACTATTACAGGAGCAAAACAAATTAATTTTAGCAAGAAAAAAAAAAAAGTCTCTGTTTTGAATGTGTGGGGTCGCCAGAAATTTGTGATGTTAAAATGGGGTCACGAGCCAAAAAACATTGGGAACCACTGGTGTAACGAGTTACAAAGTAACGCTCTACAGTAACGCGACTACTTTAAAGTAGCGTAACGAGTTGCTGCTGAAAATTTGGTAACGAAATGTAGTTCCCTTTTTCAGTTCCGCACAATGTTTCTTTTCTTAGGGACAGATTTGACAAGTGCTCCGTACAATTTTTACCCTCAAATGGTTTTTTCCGCCTCAGAATTATGCACATGGTCCAAACACATTCTTTTCTATGTAAACATCCGGTAGTGAAACAGCTGCGTCTGCGCAATAGTCACAAGCTCTCATTTCACCAGGTAACTAAGCAAGAGTTGGACAAAAAATGATAAGCCCTTTTGTATTATATGATCACCTGTATGCCCATCAGATGCATGGGGGCTCTGTTATTTCATATTGTTTGATAGGGCTTTGTGGTGGTGTTGAAGCCTATAGTAGTCCAGTATTTTCTTGTCAAGTCTCTGTTCGTGGCATTTTTGAAAACAAAGAGCCCAAAAGAAACACCTGTTACGTCCTCATAGTAGAACTGTATTTAGCCCTACACATTTAAGAACAGACTGCAAAAAGTCCAGCAACATAAAAGTAACGAGTAATGTAAAGACTTACTTTTCATAGAGGGTAACTGGGTAAAGTAATGGATTTTTTTTTTTAAAGAAGTAAGGAGCGAAAGTTACTTTTTAAAAGTAACTTCCCCAACACTGCTCACAAATGTGCTGCCGTGCTAAAAGGTGAACCGTTTTCCAGACTGAGCAACAAGAAAAAAATGCAGTGCACCAGGCGTACCTTTGCGCTGAGGACTTTGGGTGCTGTAAACACTGAAACACAGAGGATTTCTATGGAAAATAACAAAAAAAAAACAAGCAAAAAAAAAAGCTGTTTGGGAACACAATATTTGAATAGAAACGAAGAGGAAGTCATTTCTGCTGTGGAAACTAGGGCTGTTAATGAATATTCTAAAGCGTTTACAATTACATTATATAATTAAAATAAATAATAAACACAAACAGACGTCTGATTATGAAAATTAATTCAGCTCTGCTGCAGCTGTTGGGCCTGTGAGACCTGATGTGGGTCTGGGTCACTGCATCACGGACAGGAGTCACACAGCGTTATGGTTAAAATGAGCCGCAGGTCAAGCTGAAGTGAGTAAATGACTCTAATGCAACCATGTGCTAATGATGTCAGAGAATTCAGCCAGACTCGGCCACAGACGCAGGGATTTCCACTCCAGTGCAACCTGAAGAGTCCATTTGGAAATGTTAGGGATCGGGGTCAGTAGACAGACTGGACAAGCTGGACTTTAAACTGTGGACGCTGCCGAGTCTCAGATGTTATTAAAGTGAATTTATAGCTTCATATTATGTAGATTTTAACTCCAGTACAGTCGTGATCTACTGTAGGTGATGCACTGATTTATACACATGGAGGAAGAAGAAATAATCACAGCAATGTGTATAAAATGAATAAGACGTCATTAAATAGAAATAACTATAAATGGGATGGATGGATGGATGGATGGATGGATGGATGGATGGAAATAATCGGTGTAAAATACAGTTCGTCGTCTTTTCATGGTCATCAGATATGACCCGTTTGGACGTCCAGAGGTGCTGTAGTTACCGTGGAAACACCGCCATCTTCTACAACATTGGTTCACCAGTAAAACCCATGGAGTTGGATCGACGACAGTGGATGGAGACACTTGGTTTATGTTCAATTAATGATATATTTTACTGAAAAAAGTCAGTTTTTCTTCAGTTTTCTGTGTTTCTGATGTAATAACCCTCAACTTTAATCTGAACTTTTATGAACATGTACATGATCAGTGAATTTAATACTGGAAAATACCAGATTTTCATTTTTAAACAATGCAAAATAAAGAAGATAATATTACAATAAATGGTGTTAAATGACATAAGAAAGGTTAAATAGAGAGAAAAATTAATTTGGAACGTGCCATAAAAGTAGCACTGGGTCTTCATGGGTTAATAATATAAAGTCAGAAACAAAATAAGGATCAGGCATTTGAGTATATGTTTAGACCGGGAAGCTAATTATTGTTATTAATTATTTAAGGAGAAGGGGTGGGAGTTTATAAGTTATACTTCTCACTCCTTTTCAGATCTGCATTTTATGTCTTGTGTTTAAATGTTTTGTTTGTTTTTATACACATATATATATAGATAGCTTTTTTTGACATTCATGTTTGAAATAAACACTTCAATCAATCAGTCAGATAAAAGGTACAAAAAAAAAAAACCTTCATAAACTCCTGAGGACACATGATTTCACAGATCATATTATTATTGTTATTATGCATTTTACTGTAACAAAGACCCTCCATTTGGGAAAAGCAGCATCAGAACATTCAAAGAGCAGTGAATGACACACTATATCATAATTATATGCCGGCTGTTCATTCCCTTAAAGCTACTTTTGACAGGCGTATGATGCATATTTCTGAGTTTTTACTCCTTTGCATCTGCCAGAACTTTATTTGTGACCAGATACCAATCCTACTGCAGTGACAGAATAAAATATATCTCCTGCCTGCAGTGCATTTCCTGAAAGCTTAACGTAAGAGCTATTGATTGAATTTGGATGCACATCTGATGGCTTTTATAATTGTTAATATTGATGGCAGTGCGGAATATTACATTGAAATTTGCAAGAACACAAGCGGTGAAATTACTTTCTGTCTGCTTCCATGCTGTTAAAAGCATTAAAGTGAATTTATGGAGTGCAGATATCGTCTGTCTTCCTTATTATCTGTATAAATAAGCAGACGGTTTCCTCCATAAACTCACATCATGGCTTTCCCTTAGATTCCGCACTGATTGATTAAGGCACTACAACAACCTTTTGCCTCTTTAATTATGTTATTGTTGTAAAATTAAATCAATTGAGGAGCATTTTTCTTTCTTTCTTTCTTTTTTTTTTGTTGTCACGCATATCGAGCTAATTTATGACACACTTTTACTATGATACAAACTGTGTTGTGATTATGAAGATGGCAACTCAAAATCATACGGAAAGTGTAAATAAATGTAGCCTCACAAATAGAATTAAATGTGTAAATACGGTGAAAATCCGTGTTTGTGTGAAAAAGAACGGAATATGTTCGAGCAGTAGAAATGATATGTACGTGACTCACTTTATTCCGGTTCGTACAGAATTCTTAACTTGTCGTCGTTCACGTCATGGATTTTCTTGAGCAAAAAGAATGTGCGGTTGTGCATTTCGCTCCCAGGCCTTCAGTGGCGTTCTGCTCGAGGTTATCGTCGTTAACGAAAACTAACGAAATGACGAAAACTACGACTGAAAAGACAAACCAGACAATTTTGCGGCTAAAAAGAGTTATCACCTCAAAGCAAAGAAAACACAAACTGTGGAGCTAACGTTTCACCTGCTGATAATAACACTGTACGTGATCTACAGCACATAAATAAGAGAGAAAAAAATAAATTTGCTCATTTAGATTCAGATTTAGATGAATTTTATTGATCCAGAGCAGAAATTATTTACTGTATGTCCTCTACTATGTACAGAAATGCTAAATGTTTGGTAATTGAATCTCTTTTAGTGCTTGGTGTTTTTTTCTTTCGGTGTTTTTTTTTTATTTTGCTTGTTTGTTTTTAATCTAGTTTATATGTGAAAGTGTTAGCTGTTAACATTTGTACGAGGACTTCATGAAAGACTAGACTGATGGGAGATTCCTGGATAAATAAAGAAAGAATAAATAACAACAGGAAATAGGAAAAGTAGGAAACCTCATTTGAATCCATGAGGATTGACCTGACAGGCATCTTTTCTCATGTGATGTCTGTCCATTCATTCGTTCATTCATTCATTCATTCATTCGTTCCTTTCCCGTAAGTTTAAAAACCCTTGTGTGGTGTTCACATTTTTGTTAATCAGCCGGTGTTCGTGGGTGTGGTGGACTCACTGTGGGTTTTTAATTCAACATAATCAAACAATATTACGTTAAAATACTTCATCCCCAATTACAAGCAACATGAAAAGCATATATATGGACGTAAATCTGTCTGTTTGCAGCTGAATTTTTTGCATCTGAAATGTTTTTATTGTAAAGTCATGAACATAGTTGAATTCAGAGACAAAAAAAAAATTCAGATCAGTGCAAAAAAAAAAAAAGTGCTAAAAATTCAATGGCTTTTATAATTCAAAATCTGATGAGACAGATTTACTTCCATATGTATATGTTTAATATTTGCCTTTTGGCTTTGCTAGATTACATTAATGAAATTAATGTGCTACTCGTTTTTATTTTATTTTATTTTTTTAATAGAATGTAATATAATCAAAATATGAGAGGAAAAAATTCATTAAAAAAATGATACATCATTTCTCTTTTAATAAAAAATGGAAACGGGTCCCACAGAACCAAACGCCTTACAAGGGTTTAGTGTTTAATCGTCACAGGAGTGATGGAGTCTGTCCCAGATGCCATCGTCAGTCCATCACAGGATGATTTTTAAACCAGAAAATTAAAAAAAATGTTGGTTGTGATGCTAAACTGGACTTTAGCACAGCTGTCTTTAACTAAAGGATCTATTCTATCAGATGTATAATATATTTAATATTGACTGTATTTATCTGAACAAACTGTTGTCTGATAATTTACCTCAAAATACAGTAATATTAAGGCTCTCGTACAAGGCTTTCATTGCCAGTTCGCTCAAAATGCTGTAAATAAAACACTAAGAGGGTTATTCTGGTCTGTTACCATAATGTAGCAGCATTAGCTAAAGCTTGCATTCATTTGTATTGGATTATATAGTCTGTCAGCTAGCATGCTAGCCAGCTAGTGCTAAAAATATGTTCATAAATTATACAAAATTAGCATTATTGTAATCAAACACAATGATCATCATGGTTACAAAAACACACACAACGTTCTCACCTGGAGTTTGTATTGAATAAAACATGTTTGTTTGTTTTTTTTCTTGACAGACAGCTCTAGTGTAGTTGTGCTTACACTAATTGGAGTAGATATTGTGTCAGCTAGCATGCTAATAAGACCAGCTACTGCTAACAATAATTTTACATATCATAAGAGTCTGTGCAGACATTTCTCAAAGAGCTGAAGCTACTTGATGCACTTAACATGACAGTTTTATTAATGTCAGATGCTTGTTAGCTTTAGCATTAGCTTGGCGAGTTCGAGGTCTCGGCTCTTCTTCAACAGCCCGATGACTCTGCTAGCGTTCCTGTTGCAAATCGAAAAAGACAAATAGTAGAATCCAGTGGTAAAAACGCCAAATAGTGCTTCCAAGTTCACAATCTGTTAATGGATCATCTGGATTTTTTTTTTTTTTTTTTTTGCTTGATAGAAAGTTTTACTTGTGGTCTAAGTGGATCATATTGTTTCTCGGCTAGCATGCTAATTAGACTAGCTAATGCAAAAAATTAACTTTATACATTATGCAAAACTGACATCAGCGTAATCAAACACAACTGTCAGTGCTCATATTAATCAAGGGGTGAAGCTATTTGCATTTAATACAACAATTTTAGTCATGTCAGACGGTTGTTAGCATTAGCATGCTAGCATGACAAACAGTGCTTCCAAGTTCACGGTCTATAAACGGAACCAAGTACCAGTAAAACGAGCGTAACCTTAAACAGTCACAACAGGAGACGTTTCGGCTCGATGCGTTGCACATCGTCTCTGTGTTGTGATTACGCGGCAGCCTCTTACAAAGTGTCGTAAACGTTTAGACGCCTATGTGTTTCATACATCAAAAGAGTGATCCAGCTCGGTAATACATCAGCAGACATTAAACATATACGTTCTTACGTGGGATTAGGTTCATACTTAAAGCTGGATGGCAGCTGGCTCTTGGACGTGTTTTATTTAATTCCTTCCTCCTGTTTCAAATTTCCAGCTTCTTTAAGAGCTTTTTCATTTATGTGGAATCAACAGTGGCCTTTGGTGTCACTCCTCTCTGATGCATCTATGCTAATAAGCTGCTGGTAAATAAATCATGAAATATAAATAGAAGTTAATAGGCAACAGAAAGCATGTGTCTCCCTGCAAACACTTTTAATGATGCATCCCTTTGAAATGAAGAAATGGAATCAGCTGCCTCAGGCTGTAGTCTGGAATAGCCTCAGCACGACGCAACAAGCATCTCAAAATGTCCAATCTGAGCTTCTCTTTTTTTTTTTTTTTTTTTTATTGAAGGAGAATGCCATTTTCTATAAATACATTTGTTTTTCTGTCGATACGCAATTTTTGTTTCTTTGGTGGTTTATCTTCAAGGCTATTTACATGTCTTTGTGCCATTACTTGCAGTCAGAAGCAGAAAAATTGCCAGCGGTCTGGAACTATGAGGCCAAACAAACATGTTTTATTGCGTTAACTTATTTTTATTTGGTCTCAGAACATCAGGGTGCAGCATTACGGAGGAAAAGAAAGAGTTGTGTCCCAGGCAGTGTTGTGCAAGTGGCTTCCAAACTGTAATCCATTACAGATTACTTGTTACTGTTTTTTAGAAGTAATTCTTTACCTTACAGTATTACTCTCAGAATTGTAATTTGTTACATGACTCTTGTATTACTTTTGTGTAATAAATGGCGCATTTCTAGTAGAAACCAACTATCCCAAAGTCAAATAATAACCCCCTAATACATGTGACAGTAGAGCGTTTGGACGCATACGTTTGTGTCCTGAAGTACATGTGGACGGATAGCTCAGGAAGTAACGCAACAGTCTGCGATGTTCGAATCCCAGCAGGAACGCTTGCATTTTTTTCAACATTTTACACGTTCAAACAGGGGGCGCGGCACAGAGGACGACGGTAGATAAATCCACAATCGATAAAGAATTCTAACTCGTCCTGGAATCGTTATCTTACCTTGTCATTGCTGATCACAGGGATCATGCTAATGCTAACTAGCTTCTGTAAAGCAGGGTTAGGGTTAGTGATGAGCGTATGTCCAAGTGGACAGTGGACTGTCTTCTACCGTCTGCACCCATTGGCTGAACACCAACAGGAAATAGAACTGTACAGACGCATTTTTGATTCCTTAAGGTCTCCCAGTCTTGCTGTTTTTTGTTTTGTTTTTCATTTGAGCAATTCAATTATGGATGAAAAGTGTGTTGTAACGCAAGCGCTACTGAACATGTACCAAGTAAAATATTACTGAAAATTGATCAGTAATGCCTTAAAGTACTGCGTTAGAGCAAAAAGTAATCTGTTACTGTAATGTATTACTTTTGTATCACATTACTCCCAACACTGGTTGGCATACTGTAATATTCTATATTATCTCATTTTCAAAACAAGCATCTTTTTTAGCGCTGTCAAACGATTAAAATGTTTAATCAGATTAATCACAGGGTTGCCGTGGATTAATTTCAATTAATCACAGTTAAATATCATTCATTTTTCATCTATATTAATCACGTTTCATTCCGCATGAGCAAACAGACTCAAGAAAGAAGGGAATATATCTGCACTCAATGTGTTTATTCAACACCTTCAACAGTTTCAACAAAACAACTTGAAACAACTGTTCCATCTTGGTTTTTTCGTCCTCATATTTCCATCCAGAGGCCAACGTGCTGTTCAGCGTCTTCCATCTTTACGGGCTGGTTCTGCTGCCTGTCGCTACCGGATCAACTGCCCATTTGTTCACGCGCGACAATAACTCGACTTGGACAAACTGACTCAAATGCGCGGCAGATGGGTTAAATGGGTTCAAATTTGGAATCAGATTAATCAGGATGACGGATTAACCCTTTATTTGTTCATTTCCGCTAACGTTAAACACGGGGCCAATCCCGTGCCTCAGTGAGGTCCAGAAGCATGTTGGTTTTTATTAAACTATACAGAGATTCAGAGCGATTTTATAGATATTTTTAAGGTGGAAATAGTAAAAATGAGTGATTTTTGTCAGTTTATGACCTCATAAGAGTTGTTTTATTGCATGTGTTTACTTTTTACCAAGTGCTGCCTGAGGTAAATGACAGTGTCCAATAACACACTATAAAGTTGAAATCTGGAATTTCAGTGTATTTCAATGAGTGTCAAATAAAGGGTTAATCTGTGTGAATTTATTAATTTTGCAGCCCTAATACTTTTATTAAATACACTGGAGAAGTTTAACTGTTACCAATTCGGGTCCCGACACTGATCGTAGGTGACATCGCAGTGGGTGTAATCGCGTAAAAAAGTTAAACGAGTCGCACGGTAAGTTGATGCTGATTCATCAAGCGTCCCAAGTGGATTGAATCTGTGATAGAACCAGACGCAGCTGTGTCACCTTCAGGTGTCCTCCCCTGAGTCTGACAGAAGGAGGAGGACTTTTTTTTTTTTCCCCATTATAACTTTGTGAAATTGCTGATGTAGTCTGTACGTCGACAACAGTGTGGAAGAGTTTTTTTTCCCCCTTCATTACTTTCCGACCTTGTAGACATTTGCATCAGCTCCTTCCTCCTCGCAAACCTGGGGTAGAGGTGTGGTTTGTGGGCGTAGCTGATTTTAGATTGGACTTAAATATCCCCGTTTGGTCCAAGGGGACGGAGAGTCGATGCTTCGTCCTCACACCTAAATGACAGAACTAGTCGGCTGCAGCTGACTTTCAGCTTGACATACAGAAGAGCAGTAGAAGTCTTGAGGTTCGTTTTTGCTCTGTGTTTAGGGGCGTCAGACTCAGTTTGGTTCCGGGGGCCACATTCAGCCGAATGCGACCTCAGCTGGGACCGGTAAAGTAATAACAGTGGAAAAAAAGTTACATTACGTAATGAAAATGTTTACGTCTACAAAAGTTTCTTTAAAAATCTGAATAACGTGAACAACCTGAACCCTTTATCGGGCAAGTGATCGTATTTGGTAATTTCCGCTAACGTTAAATGTGTGGGACAATCCCGTGCCTCAGTGAGGTCCAGAAGCATGTTGGGTTTTTTTTTTTTTTTTTTTTTTTTTTTAAAATAAAAATATAAATTTATTAAGAATGTTTTTATTGACATTTTGAAGCTGGAAATAGTGAATATGAGTGATTTTTGTCAGAGCACCATAAAGGAGTCTGCATCCCCGTCCATATTTATAAAGCAATTAAAACAAAAACTGCTTTTCAAATATGTTTAATCTAAGTCTGTGTTGTTGTACTTTTTGCCTGATGTGTTGATACTGTCTAAATTCTACACTGTCTGTATTTATTGGAATTACCTGAGGTCGTTTTTAGAGCAAGGGTTAGGTTTTAGCTTAGTTAGAAATAGGGATTGTTTTCATAATAAATTCTACTGTTTTGCTTAATGTCTTGGGCCCCCGTTTATAAGCTAATGCTAGCTTCTGGGATTCCCCTTTTTACAAAATCATATCTTGCTGGAAATTACGAATACGACTTGTTTACGTATTTTAAACGATTGATAAATAAATGTGAACGGAACTAATATCGTCAGTGTAATTTTTGTATTTCACAAATTCATCCCACAGGCCGTACTGGACCCTCCGGTGGGCCGCTTTTGGTCCGCGGGCCGTATGTTTGACACCTGTGATATATGAGGATATCACTGATGCATCATTTATTCACAGTTGCCACTATCTGCGTCGATAAAACTTCAAGTGTCACTTCTCATCAGAAGAATGAAAATAGAACAGAGGAGTGATTTTCACTTCAAAACCCACAACAACACAACGGCTTTTTTTGTTTTCCTGATTGTTGAACATATCTTCTATCAGCAACAAAGTGCGGGCTATTACTATTGTGACTGAAATAAACAGCATCTCGCTTTTTTCCTCCTCAACGCTCAAAGACACACGACAGACAGCGATAGCTACTTTTAATCCCTTTTCTTTATTATTCACATTCTTATTTATAGGGATAATGACAAATGAACTGTGCTTTATACATGTTGCATCTGTCATTTCTGGGTATTGTCTTTTTTCTGGAGGCTGTATTTCCTCCAGTATTGGGGTTGTTTCTCAGCCTAAATCCCAGTTGTATAGCACCGTGATGGATGTCAATTATATTAGGCATTTTCGTCAGACAGGGCTGGAAATTTGTGAATCGCATGAGCTTAACCACGGCTTTGAATGCCGCCACAAAAGCTGGATTCAACATGTTTTCCATTCGGCAATTAATTCAGCAAAGTGCACATTCTCCAGAATTCAAAAAAAAAAAATTGAAAAGCGTCTCTGGCATGAAAAGGTTGTCATACAGAATAGGGAGATATCAGAATGAATACCCGGCCATTAGCAAATGAGGCAGTTTCTATTTACAATTTGAGCTGATTGGATTGAAAGTGAATCAGCTATGGCTGGCACACACGGACATCAGCCACAATAACCTGCCATCCGCAGATATAACACGAACAAATGCTAAGTCTTGTCTATTTTTAGCGCCGACGGGTGAAATAAATGTGGCTTATTGCCATCGGGATGACTGTGATTACCAAACCGTGAGTGATTTAGGGGAGGATGATCGCACCCTCAGAACGATAATTTATTTTTGATGCCGTCCTTTCAGCGCCGCAGCAGAAACAGTCAGATTTTAACAAGGCAGCCAGTCAAAGTGGAGACGGCCTTTTCTGGGCTATAGGAGGCTGAAGTGGTTTGAAAATGAGCCTGTTGATAGATAGTTAAAAACATGTAACTTTGCAAGTGCTGCCATGCATGTGATCCATCTCATTATGCTCGGAACAGAGATTTTTATCCTGCTGCCACTGCAAAAGAGCCGCTGTGCTGAGATGTAGCTATTGGATTCACAGTTTGTACAGATAATGTAATCACACACTGTGGCTTCGACTACAGATGAGGACTGCAAAAAATAAAAAATAAAAAAATAAAACAAATAAAAAAATAAACCCCCAAAGACCCAGTGATAATTTGTGGCAGTTCCCAAATTATTTTGTCTTTCTATTTACCGTTCCTCGAGTGATTTATCACCATTTATTATAATGTTTTCCTCTATATTTTGCATTTTTTCAGTGAAAATCTGGTATTTTCCCATATTTCATTTACTGATCATGTACTTTAATCATCGTGCTGAGATTACGTTTGAGAGTTACAATACCAAAAACAGAGAAAACTCAAGAAAAAGTGACTTTTTCAGTAAAAAAAAATTATCATTAACTGAACATAAATCAAGTGTCTCTATCCAATGTCATTTATCGAACTAAAAATCTCTGTTTTCAGAAAAGAGATTTTTATCCTGCTGCCACTGCAAAAGAGCCGCTGTGCGGAGATGTAGCTATTGGATTCACCGTTTGTACAGATAATGTAATCACACACTGTGGCTTCGACTACAGATGAGGTATGCAAAAAAAAAAGAATAAATAAAAAATAAATAAATATTAACCCATAAAGACCCAGCGATGATATGTGGCCGTTCCCAAATTATTTTTTATTTCTATTTACCATTCCTCAAGTGATGTATCACCATTTATTGAAATATTTTCCTCTATACTTTGCATTTTTTCAGTGAAAATCGGGCATTTCCCCGTATTTCATTTACTGATCATGTACTTTAATCATCATGCTGAGATTGTGTTTGAGAGTTAAATAATAAAAAAATAATATGTATAAATATATCATTAACTGAACATAAACCAAGTGTCTCCATCCACTGTCCTTTATCACATTAAAAATCTTTGTTTTTCAAAAAAATCTCTCTTTTCCGCTGTATTTTGCATTTTTTCAGTGAAAATCAGGTATTTTCCTATATTTTATTTTCTGATCATGTGCTTAACAGTGCTCCGGTGTGGTCTTAAGAAGTCTTGAATTTACAAATCTGCTTTTAATACCTTAAAAAAGTCTTTAAAAGGTATTAAATGTGATATGGCAGGTCTGAAGTTATGTTGCCATAAATGTGTTTAAGTGTGTCTGTTAAATGTTCAAGCTGCAGACAGTAGTAGCATTAGTCGACTCAGTTCCACCCGTTCCAACCCGACAGTTTATACTGAAATTAGGAACCAATTATCGCTAACTTTGCAGCCCCCTGTGAGAAATGACCCCGAAATTCTACGAGTCACGAATTTTTGCCAGTATTTCCTTGAAATCAGCTGTGAAATGGGCATTAAATTCTGCTCTAAAAACATCTAAAAATCTTAAATTGAACTTAGATTAATGTCATATTTTGCTAAACCCACTTTTATTAGTCTTTGGTTTATTTTTTTGTGCATTTGGACCCTAATAGTTCATACACTTTGAATTTGAACCCTCCAGGTGCTGCAAAGCTATCTTTAGATTCACTCCGGCAAACATCGAGTTGATTTCTACAACCTGTTTTAATTCCTGCTTAATTTGTTACGTTTTATAACTAGTTACGTCACGACATTTGCACAAATAAGGTCAAGACTTCCGACGAACATTTCTCCGAGTACGAC
>JAPQRP010049615.1:0-12630 GCA_037367295.1 Apogon hyalosoma | reverse complement strand
TATCTATCTATCTATCTATCTATCTATCTATCTATCTATCTATCTATCTATCTATCTATCTATCTATCTATCTCAGAATGATTTATCACCATTATCCTGCATTTTTCAGTGAAAATCGACATATCATTTACTAATCAGATGTTTATGAAAGCTCACCTATAAGTCATGACAACTCTTCTTGATTCAATGTGAAAGAGTTAAATTCCATTACGAAAATAATTACATTAACAAATTACCCTTTCACAATTAAATTTGACAAACCCAAACAAATATGAACCTGAAGTGTTTTAAGAAAAATGAGTGCACTTTTAACAATATTATGCCCGTTACTAAATGTGTTGTGCATTTGTAGATCCACTATGATCTGCAAGTTGTGTTAATAATAAGCTGAGACACAATACTGTTGAGACTGCACTTATTTTTCTTTCAGACTGTACATTCTTGTTGAGGTTATTCACATTCTCATACTATAGTTTTACTTTTTTTTTTCTTTTCTTAACACTAAAACAAAGAGACAAATTGGGATTGTTATATGCAGGTTATTATGCTTATTATTTTACTGGTCTGACCCACTTGAGATCCCAGTGGGCTGTATGTGTCCCCTTGAATTCAGCTGAGTTTGACAGCTGTACTAGATGATCTCTGACCTTTAATCTGCATCACTACTACATACTGATGCGTTTCTCTCTATGCTCTATTGGGTTGATTTACTTCTGTATTTATTATAATGATTTGCCCGTGTAACTAAGGATGACCTCGGTTACGGTATTTCTTCCGGGGTGACTAGTGAAGGGAGGGATGAACACGATGAGCAGTGATGCTGTTTGCTCCGTACATCAGCTCCTCTCCTTCAGTCACACAGACCCGGGCAGAGGCTGCACGTCCGCAGGCAGAGGAGGACCGTACCGCATAGCGTTACTGCCGCTGCCTCATATCTTCGCTCCGAATACATGGACGTCTCCGCTCGGAGCCCATTTCGACACTGGACGGTGCTCTTGTAGCCGTGTTCAACGACAGAAAAGCTGAACGTCTCAGCCCCCGGTTCGGTTTTTCGGGTAACTGGTTTATCTCGACGACACCGACAGAGGACCACACTCCCCCATCGTTAGCCCGCTAAGCTAGCTAGCCCGCTAACTTAGCTGTGATACTTTACACCGAGCAGCCGTTAGTTCTCCGCCGTGTAGCTAGCCTGCGGTCTTCTGCGCCACAGAAGTGGATTGAGGTACCCAGTCACTCCAGGTAAGCGAACACGTCCAAGTCCTTGAAACGGTGTAATACGCTGTCAATACTAGGCGTTATCCGGTAGCAGCAGACGGGCGCTACGGCAGAGGATTCTTGTTGACAGAAGCAGCCAAGCAACGGTGATGTGATGCGACTCCCACTCAAACACACATACTGGGTTTGACTTCAGAGCTAGTTAGCCGGCACTTACTGCTCTATAACCAGTCTGAATTATACTTAATCGATTGCTGGTAGTGTTATCGGTAGGGCTGTTTTTAAGTACTTTTCTGGTACTGTAATGGTAGCGCTCACTCAGGACTGTCGGCTTGTGAATGGGCCACCGTCAGGTTAACGTTATCTTCCACTTGCCGCATTTGACTGCAGCGGGTTTACCTAAAATGTTACAAGCAAATGAGTCCATTGTCAGAAAACCTGTCCGTGTTGTAACATTTAACCCACGCAGGAAACAGAAAGCCGCCCTCAAAGTTGATCGTTACAGTCACTTCATTTCACAGAGGGACATTTCCTCGTTTTTTTCCCCCCCCTCTCATGTCAGAGGTTTAGCGTTGCACAACCTGGAAAGATGAACTGTACAACCGGAATTTAACCCCTGCCTGGTGCTTGTTGTATCTTCTGTGTCCCAACAGAGGTCAGATGATTTAACTCAGCTCACTGCAAATATGTCCAGACTGAGCCTCATTCCTTGAAGACTTTTTGGGACCTCCCTCTCAATTTAACAGAGGTTAATCACATTTCATGTAATGCAGTCACCAGGAGAGCTTTTACAGGGTTTGGCTGCATCGTGTGGAGTCTGATCCTTGTGTGTGTGTGTGTGTGTGTGTGTGTGTGTGTGTGTTGGTGTTAAAAAAAAAAAAAGAAGACTTATTGACTGAGTGAAAGAGGAGAGAATGAGCACGCACGAGTGAGCATGCATTAACAATGCTGTAATTATCTCAAGAGATAAGAAAATAGATTCACTATTAATCGTGCATGTATGCAGTTGCGAAGCAGAGCAGATGAAGATGTAGGATTGACAGGGAACCAATTAAATTAATTTGTCATGTTCCTTACACGGAGAGGAAAGAGGAGCATGTATTATTTATCCCTGTGTATGTGTGTGGTGGGACAATATGCTGTGCTGCTGGAGGGAAGAAGCTGCCGATGCACTACCTGTAGCATGGGTCCCATGATGCACAACATGAGCTGACAGCTTTGATCGCCTTTTGATCATCTGAGTAAAACTACGTGAAAAGAATCACTGACCTGATCCCTGTATTAATACTTAAAAGTGTAGTTGGTGTTACCTTGAAACATATACTATTTATGACTCACACGTTCTCAGCACTTGTGTTTGTTCTGATCTGAGTAGCATGGACCATGTTCTGGACCTTGCCTTCCAGCTGTATGTCTGTATGAACCTAGCCCTGTGTTAAGGCATGACTGTCCAGCATTGAAAGGAAATGAATCATGTTCCTCATTTCAAGGCCGTGGAGTCTGCATGATGCGTTTCCTGCCCGGTGTGTGTTAGCTGTGATTTCAGGCTTCAGCAGATGTGCCTGCTTGTGTTCCTCTGCTTTTGATTTTGTGAGAGGTGATCTGAGATTTTTGCAAAGTAAAGAGGATTCTAGATGATAGAGTTTTTGTTTTTGGATTAGGTTCAAGTCTAGTTTTGGGGGTAAGGAGTGAACGTCATCTGTAAGGAGCTGCACAGAAATTATTTTAAACAAGGTGGTACATCACATGTAAGTAATAGGTCTGTGTGTACTTTTTCCACTGTGTAATGGCAATGCAGGTGGTAATAATTATTATAATTGCATGGTGTGGAATGTTATTAGTTTAATCTTTACACGATTTCCAATTATATGGGCACAAAAGGAATCAAGATGTTTTTACCTTTCATGTTTTATCGTCTGAAAATGCCATTACTTTTGTCTCTTCTACAATATGTCAAATTGAAAGTGAAAGGCCTGATAGGAAAGTGTAAATCCCTGATATCCACTTTGTTTGTGTGTGTGGGTATTTGTGTGTATGTTCTTGTCATAGAGGGTGGCTTTGGTGCATTTATTGCTCCTAGCTGCTCTGGAACAATAGTTCTATTCTGGCCCATGTCTCCGGAGGGAGGCAGCAGTATTCGGCGTTCCCGGCACTCTGTGTGCCAGCAAGTCTTGGTTTAGGATTGGGTTTCCACAGCCACCTGGAGCTCAGAGCACAGGAATGCCATTGTTCCTCCTTCCAGACTATGGCCAGATCAGGCACACATGCAAATACACACATACACATGCACATAAACAAATATATACACTCGGTGCACTGTATGCAGCAGGAGCCTTTACTCGCCCTCCTGTCCCCCAAAACCGAGGTCACCCTGCTTTGTTCTGCTGTCATTGCTTTTATAAATAGACACTGAAACATCAGTCCTCTAAGAGCTGACATTCTCACCAGAGCAATACGCTTGACCAAGTGGCTGTTTAGTGTTTTTCCTTTTTTTTAAAATTTTTTTTAGGTCCAGCTCACAGTACCAGTGAGCAGAACATTTTGTCATTAAAACTATTCTCTCTTATCAGTTGCAACCCGCTTAAAACTGAAGATAAACTTCAGTGAGACTTTGATTGAAAACATTTTTTATGAGATTAAATCTCCTACACTTCAGCGTAGGCTGTATACCAGATGACACTTTTTTCTGCAATTTTATATGTGTGTATATATGTGTGTGTGTGTGTATATATATATATATATACACACACACACACACACACACACACACACACACACACACGTGTGTGTGGGTGTGTGTGTGTGTGTGTGTGTTGGATTGGCAGTTCAGCTGTCTATAGAAGAAAAACCTGCTTGTAGGGACATGTGTTTGTTGCAGAACAAAATGCCACCAAATATGTGAAAATATTCAGTTTAAGCTCATTGATATAGATTTTCTTTTGGCCACTGAAATGCCAGTTTGATTTTGTTTACTTTAAATTCACCTTTTTAATCAAATCTTTCTCTGACAAGAAAACTTCGCACAAACATAAGCTGTCAGTCAGACACGTGATTACTGATACTTTCCAAACAAACCACTACTTTCTCTAAGAGGGGTTGTTTTTGATAATACTCATGGTCGACACACACATCAGACAGAATTAAATATCTCCACACTTTGCATCAGTTAATCATTGCCAACATGCCAGCACAGGAGAAAACAGAATTGATTCTCACTTAGCACTTCTCATATTGCATTTAAGTTCCTTCTCAACCAACTGACATTGCTAAACTATCAAGCCACAAGGGTTTGTCACCATATCAACTGAACAAAAGATCATTTGGACAAGCATCCTGTTTATCCTGTCATTGGCATCATTCGAGTCACTTTTTCCTTCTCAATACTGGCAGCCTAGATTAGACTTTACAGAAACTGACTCCGGATGTTGATTACTAGTTTAGCTAGATCAGATAGCAGAGACCTAATTGGTGCGTTCTTAGACAAAGTGAGAGGAACAGAAAACAGAGTGGGATGAGAAGGAGAGAGATAGCCATCAGCAGCATTTAGCAGTTTTTTTATGTGCCTCTCAGTCCTCCAGGGTTTGAAGTCGAGCACTTTCAGTTGTGTATGTGCATGTGTTCGTGGGTGCGTGAGTGTTTGCTTGTGCATGTGTGCCCTGTGGCTTTCCAGCAGGTCACATTAGGGATAGAGTTGCATAGAAGTGGGTCAGCCAGTGCCACCAGGGAGTCTTGCCAACTCCCTGCTCCCTCTCAGGCTGAAACCAGCAAAAGGCCAACACAAACATACAAATCTCAGCTGCCTGTAACTGTGTTATCCAGTGTATTTGTATACAGTACATATACTTTTAGTATATGTGCTTATACCCAGGAGTAACTCAGTTCACATGCAGAGGAAGAGTGTAATCTTGGCTTGTTTGACATTCAGTGATGTAACATGTCCCTGCTCTGTTTTTTGTACTTTGACTTCTCATAAATAACTTTGCTGAAAGCAGAAATATCGAAAAGCCATGAGGCAAAAAGAGCTATAAGTTATTGTGCAGTATGTTAGGACTGCATATAGGGCATGTGTAGATGATTCAGAGCTAGTCACTCTGTGTGTCTCAGCTGGATGGACACAGTGTTTCTGCTGGCTTAATGATAAGGAAATAGGATTTAGCCCAGTATTCAGCAGAGGTTTATTCATCTCCTGGCTGCAGCCTTCTATTTTCTCTTGTTTTCTCCTTTGGCTGGAATTAATGATCTATTTCTGTTCTCATTTTCTACATTGGTTCCCCATGTCTCAACACTGTTGAATAGAGATGACCAAGAAGTTACAAGGAAACAGTGATATAACCATAGTTGACACTGAATTACAGCATACATATTGACAGGGATTGCACTTGCCAGCATCTAGTACAAATAAAAGCTGATACTTCGAATCAAGTGAGGATCAGTCTGTCAGTGTTAGAGAGTTTCTTCCTCACAGTCAGATTGAGGAGCTCCTCGAGCATACAGCACTTTTTGTAGATACCCAAATCAGACACTTGCAGATACAACTTACTAAACCAGTCTGCAACTGGCTATCAGTGTGAAAATGGGGCAGGTTTCAAGTGCTTGAACACTATTGTGTTCATCACTTACATCGCTCTTCCTCCGCTATCGACTGCCCTGGCACTCACAAAAGACAGCACTGTGGGAAGAACTTAAATCTGTGATGCACTATTTTACTGTGTTTGTTTTAAAGTAGTGAGGTAGTCTCCGTTTGCATGATATCTGCATTCCAGCAAATGAGCGCTCAGTTCTTTACAACATCACATGCTCCTTGTTATCACTGAGAACAGGGAATGATTGTTTTTACTGTTTAGGTGACGGCCATTGCATATGCCCCAGTCCAATTTCACAGCTGAAATGAGTAGTCCTGTAACTGACTTATTGATCAATAGAAAATTTAAATGCAATTGTTCAACATTGCTTGCAGTCATTTATCAAATAAAAAGTCCACATTTACATGTCATTATCAGGTTTCAAGATGGAAAGAAGCACAAAATATTAAGGCTGAGTGGTGAAGAAATCAGGGTTATTTTGACAGATATTCAGTCAGTGCAAGTGGTCATTTTTGCCTTTCTTTTTCATTAAAAACCATGCAATAATAATGAAGTAATTCTTGGTTACGTCCATTCTCCATCACCCCTCTTCTTCATTTATAATGGTTTGTTGTGGCACTTGTTGTGACACACAAGCCTCTGTGATTTGAATGTATTGGGTATGTTGCAAACTCAGTAATATTTTTGAGTCATTACTTAGTCCTAACATGAAAGTGCTTACTCAGTTTTAATATGAAAGTCTCAAATCATGACCAACACCTTGACAAACTGGGTGGAAATCATGCAAGTCTCTGCATGATATGACTGTTAGAATATAACTTAAATGAACATCAGTCTGGCATCTCTTGGAAAGGAAGACAAACACATTTTATTGTCAAAGAGAGGTGTGTTATCATTTAACACCTGTTTGAATAATAGCCAAATGTTAAATTTACACATTCCATTAACACTTGGACATGTCAGTACAGTGTTGTCAATTTGAATGAAATCCAATTGCATCTGCCATTGACTTGTTGACGCAAGTCCTGTTGGGTTTTATGTAGTATAGCTCATCCTCTCATGACTTGATTAACTTTAGAGAGATCCAGTGTAAAAGAGAGCCAGAGCTTTCAGAGGCACCTTGAACACTCACATTGGAATAATATGGACTGCAGCAGCTCAGCCCGCTGGTATTGAATAACACTATAGATTGTTCAGCCTAGCTCCCACAGTTCTCTTCTTTGTAAGAGCTGTGTGCTGTTCATGTGTCTGTATGTTGCTTGCAGCATCTGTTTCAGCCTGAGATATGACCCAACAGGAAAAGACATAGTTTCCATGGTGACAGCCCTGCTACTTTCCCATCCCCCATCACCCACCAATAGAGGAAGTGGAATATGTCCAATTTCTGCTGACTCATGGAGAAACAATTGTGTGACACACACTTAAGCACAGATGTCTCTCTTAACTCTGGCTTGGGGTAATTGTCCTTTTGCCTTTTTATGCCTCCATACCAGTGACAGCTGTGGCCGGAGACTTTATCTTTTCCGGTTATCTGTCCCATTATTGTGAATATGGAATGTCAGGAATGCGTGCATGAAATTTCTGTGAATTTCACACAAATGTCCATCTGACCTGGATGGCCTTAATTCTAGTGATTAAAAGTCAAGGTCATTTCGATGTCCCAAAATATGTTTTTGGCCATGATATAATTTTACACAAATGTGAAAAATTATTCTATGACGTCTTATGTGTTTTATTCAATATCCTATTCCTCTGTAAAGTAGTGAAGATGACATATTTCTCACTGGAAATTGTTCACTGGAATCATATATGTGAATATAGTGATTAGAAAACAAATAATACCTTTTTACTAAACTCATTTAAGACATGGATGTAAACTGGAGGCATACAACCATGACTTAGTTATTGTGGTTTTTGTTTCACATTGACCTTTCAGTGTGTGGTTATGTGCCTGCCAACATTATTACATAATTGCTGTATCACAGTTATTTGGGCTAATCGTAGCTATTTTGTATAATCATGCCAGTCATCTCCTGCCAGCTGTTTAAAAACACTTGGATGAAACTAATAAAAATGTTCTATTTCAACATTATTTCCACATCATTTTCCCCCAGTTAAGATGTCACTGGTACTTTTTAAGTAGTGCTTTACTGATATTAGCAGTAGTTTTCTCTGTATATTTCAATTATAGAGTTTGTCAACTTATATTTGATAAATATGCCCTATTCAGCAGGGATGCACAATAACTATTGGTATCGATAATTATCGGTCCAATATTGAAAAAACTGACGTCATTCAGATAATTCCGATAATGTTTTCAACGATAAATAGAGCCCATAATAATAAATCTAAATTGCTTAGATTTCGTGCGTCTCCAAACGGACTCTGGGTTGGTTCAATTCTGGTGTGAATATAACTGGCCTCAAGCCGAAACAAATCAAGGAACCATTTGCCTTTTTGTGCTTGCTGAGCCACCATAGCCTCGTGGCATTGTGGGTAATCAACAAAAGTTGAAATAGCCGAGCTGCATGGGTAGCAGGAGCTAATAGCAGCATCCGTGAGCTGTGGACAGACGTGGAGCAATGAAGAGATTGAATGTCTCATTGACATTAGGTCAATGGTCACGTAGGACCTCCATGTTTGCTTTCATCAACACCCACCGTCTCTGATTCACTCCACCCCTGACTTTTCTGTCCAATGCCAAAGCAGTTTGTCACATGTGTGCTTCTGTTTACAAAGTTTGGTCCACTAGCAAAAAGGGCAATGAGAATGTGATCCATCCCAAACGAAAAAAAATTAAGTCAGCATTCGATCCGAACCAAATAAGCAGACCAAAGGACTTTCCAGGTATGAATACACAGATGAAGATGAAGATCAACTGGTTGTAGCTGTTGATCGGTCTGGCAGCAGCAGAAGAACAGGGGCATTTTAAAACACTTAATGTAAAAAAAAAAAAAAAAAAGCTTAACGTAGCTTAATGCCCAAGAAGTTCATGTGGACATCTCTAGTCATGCCCATTTTCATCTCTGCAAAAATCACGACAACCCCAATTTTATGGATATTGTCAACGTTAAGCCTTTTTTTCTCCGTAGGTGCACATTATAGAGAAAAAGCTTAATGTAGCTTAATGTCTGAAAACAGCGGTTGATCATCACCAAATTATGTATGTGGACATAAATAGTAAGTAACTGAAAACCCTTGGTCTATTGTCCATTTCAAGCCGCTGTAGGCTTTTGGTTCTGTAGAAGCCTGTATTTTACTTTAAACTTGAGTTTTACCACTGACTTGAAATAATAATAAAAGAATTTGAAGAATTGGAACTATTGTTGTTTGTTATCGATATTGATTACGAGAAGCAGGAAGTTATTGGTATCTGTTGTAAAAAACGATTATTGTGCATCTCTACTTTTCAGTTTTTGTTTACAAAGCCTGAATGACAAACAGAAAAGCAATATTTATTTTTTTTCCAATGTCCAACACAATAAATGGCTCTTTTTAATTAGGTGTACTGTATGTATATAATTAAATTCTTGCCAGGATTATTGTTGGCTATTGTTGCATAAAATGAACAGAAAAACATAATTAAATTGTAAATCAAAATTTTTGTTTGACAGTAAATCATCAGCTTCTGATTATCAATGACATCCCTGTGTGTGCACTGAATTTTCTTTTTCTGTCACTAGCTTTAACCACTTATTCTCCAAAAAACAAACAAACCAAAAAAAAAAAGAAGGCTTGTGATCCCTGTTTTTCTTCATAAACATGACTTAAAACATGATTGGATTTTCACACAATTCCAGAAGTAGATAAATGGAACCCAAGTGACAAGGCGTTCTGGTCCAGAGACATCCTAATTGCAGTCTTTGGATAAGATTGGGATAAAGTTTTGATGTAGGAATGCAGTATTTTATTCAGTGCCAAATATTAACACTTCTTACTGGAGCTTAAAACGTTGTTCTCATCCACCCACAGCCCATAATGACACCAGTGGTTTCCTCATTGCAGGTCTGCATGTAGACAAATGTGCTTCAGTGATCTCCTGATGGTCTCATGATGGCATTAGCCTCAGTGATGTCAGTGTAGTTTCCTAAATGTGACCCTGGGGTTGATTGTCATCTCTTAGACAGCATAACACTTTGCTCTTGGTAAAAACAGTGTTGGATCTCTCAGCATTTTTGTTTGAGCTGTGATACACTTCCACAAACCTGTGTCATTAAGGTGAAACATTAAGAGTGAAGACCCAGATTGATAAGGAGGAGCCTCCCACATTCACATCTGATTGTCATACCAACATCTGTTTTCTGTATAATTTTAGTGCTTCACATGCTTTCAACCACCCACATTTTTGCATTTGGTTTCTCCTTGTCTAGTTTTTGGACTTAAGTTGGGATCTGAGTATGTTTTAGTATATATTTATTCAGAAAACAAGAGTAAGTGAAAAAGCACCACCACCAAGAAGTATGTTTGTACAGTTAGTGTCTGTATGTTCCTTGGCCAAATTATACTTTATTTATTGCAGTTGGGATATTCTTCCTTTGCATTCGATCCAATATTTTGTTAAGGAGCTGCCACAGTTTGTTGCCGAGAGACTAACACAGTTCTTATTCCAGTACTTTGGTCAAATGCACTAGCAGGAGTACTGCCCAGCATACTTATCTTTGGGTTGGCGGAAACCCAGCAGTATGTAAACCCTCCACCAAAAGGTTTCAGTCAGCTGTAGAAAGGTTCAAACACGACTAAATATGGAGCTACTGTGCCACAGAACCCACGGAACTGCTAAATCAAGAAGCCTAAAGGGGATTTATAGAGATTTACAGCTCTACACTTCTTCACTGCTTTCATCACAAAAAGGGAACAGTGGCTGTACCTGGAGGACAGCTCCTAAAGGGTCTATGTTCACAGATCTATTATATGTAGGCCTTTACTACTTAAGTTAAAAGCAGTACTTAAAAGTAGAAACCCTGCAACAACAACAACAATAGAGGGCCCTATATCATTTTGCATGAAGCCGATGTGAATCTTATGCAGAATTTTTAGCTGATGGTACAACCACTACAGTTTATCACCAATCCATTGTGGATGACAGAAGTAGAAGAGGACTTTTGAGCAACAATACAACCTAGGAAGAACAGACAACCCCTCGGGACCCTCATGACTGTTGGCTTAGAACTGAATGGAAATACGAGTACCACTGCACGCTACGTCGGGATAATATTTGCACATAATTCTTGTTGTGGAAATCATAAAGACAAACTTGGATGTGACTTTCTGAACGTGATTGCTATGTTAGTGTGGTTAAAACAGAACACAAGGGGGGACAGATTTCGAATGTGAACAGTTTTTGTCATTTTATTCACAACACATGGAAAAATTCTGTAAAAAAATATGTGGGAGGAAGAAAAATGTTAAGAACTCTTCTTTAGTGAACGAGCTGTGGTTCCTGTCGGCTCATGTAGTTTTGTTTACATGTTTTTGGTTGCTTTTAATGAGGCACCTTCTACCCAGTTAAATAAACAACATGTGGTGGGGATATTTTTCATAATTAAATAAATTGGAAGTGCAATGTCAGAATTTCAAAGTTGCAACTGCAGTCTTAATTGTTTTCTGCAAAATAATACGTTGCAAGTACAGCTAGAAGGAAAATCTATGGGCAAAATAACTTGTTTTGTTAAAAGACAAGTATCTTTCTGGAAGTTTTGGACAGAGAGGGAAGAATTGGAGTAGAGAAGAGCAGGGCAGAGGGGCAGGTCTCTGCTGTGGCAGCTCTGGGCTCTGTCTTAGTTTGTGAGAGTGAGCTATCTGCCCCAGACTCACCCTGACTATGGTGCAGAACACCCCTCTGTGCCCACATACACACAACCATCCATCTCTAGCTCTTATCAGCTACCAAACCACTACTCTGTGTCCGTGCATATGTATGTGGGTCTGTGTGTTTGTGTGTCTGAGGACTCTTTGAGTGGAGTTGTTGTAGCCCGGTCACACTGATAGCCATATCAACAGTTACTCCTGGCTGATGGACTGCAGAACAACAAGCCCTTTGTTTTTCCGAGTGTGTGTGCTAAGCCACCAGAAATTGCATTTCTACAAGCCACAAATGTCAGACCATTGTGCTCATGTGCCTTGGGAGTGTGTGTGTGTGTGTGTGTGTGTGCGTGTGCGTGTGCGTGTGCGTGTGCGTGCGCGTGCGTGTGTGTGACTGAGTGAATGTGCGCTGCAGTGTAATCCCAGAGGCTGGGATGTGGGTCAGTGTGGCTGCAGCTCTGCGGGTTGTGGACTGAAGTAGAGGCAGCAGGATACTGCCTTTGTATTTACTGTAATGGGACAAGGCTGGATGAAAATGAAGTATCACCAACAAATATTTGACCTTTTTTGAGTTTGCCAGCTCTGCAGTTTTACATAGGCTGAACAAGATGCTTTAACAGTTGTATTTATTCTAGGGCTGCATGAAAGTGGCAATGTCTTTATCACTGAGAATTGTGATTACAAGTTTATGTCTTGATTTAGGGCTTGTCACATTGTGTAACAGAGATGTAATAAACACAAATGTAGACCATGTGATATAGTGATGGGAAGTCCAATTCTTTTTACTAACTTGATTCTTTTGGTTCGTTCATCTGTTGTGAATCGATTCCGAATTGATTCATTTGATTCACCAGGTCTAACCCTTAATATATCTCTTTTCTGTCCATCTATGAATAACATAATAGAAAATTACAAACATTTATAAAGATTTTCCACTCATATATCAACGTAGTATTACTTTGTCAATAGTTAATTGTATTTAGTATGATTTTGTCTCTGTCTGTCTCTATCTATCTATCTATCTATCTAT
>JAPQRP010049614.1:0-12632 GCA_037367295.1 Apogon hyalosoma | reverse complement strand
AGGGAAAACCTGCGATGATCCTGGGAAAACCTGTGAGGCGATAAAGCATAGAGACTCTGGGGAAGAAGTCAAGTCAGCGAATTATACTGGCTGGGGCATAAATAGAAGAGAGAGGATATGATAGAGGTGGTCAGAGAAGAGAATTTTATGCTCTGCCTATAGGCCTTTAAAGCTATACCTACTGATCTGGCATGTCTCACAGCACTTAGTAAAAATTTGAACATGAACAACCCACCTCCCTCCAAAGCTTTGCCCACTTCCCCTGCCTGAGCTCTAATGCTCCCCTCCTGTCACCTGATGTATGTGGTGGAAGTGGAGGTAGAGGCGAAGGTGCGGCCACAGACCCCTCCCTCAGCAATCAGACACATCATACACCTGCTGCACAGCAGCGGCTCCTGTTTCATTAGGACACCCTGTATGTAAGGGTCTGGTCTGTGCAGCGCTGGGTCATTGTCTTCACTGCACCTCATCACCTGGGCGGACTGGACCATACTGTGAGTGTGCGGACTCCGCCACTGTCCGTAGTAATTTTAGGTTTTTTAGTCCATACATTTATCATCCTACAAAATCCTACATTGTGTGACACCAAGTACGTGTATGCAGAGTCCCGCGGTCATAAAAATTGAGCTTTTTGCAGACCTGTCTATCGAGTTAAGTACACCCGACTCCTGGACTTTATCTCCATCCTTCATTCACCGGACTCTGACTGCTGCAACTGGGTTTTTCTGTTTGTTCCCCTTGGTTGTTTCTGTCAATAAATCAATTTTTTCCCTTCAACACCAGGCATTTCAGTCCTATCCATTCACACCCCTAGACAGGAGACTGGGGTCAGTGACAGGAAGAGTAGCAAGAATGAAACATCAGATTTAGAGGCACCGGCATTGGATGTGGGACGGCAGTAATGGATGACTGACAGGAGGCACAGCCAGGCTTGGCCAATTATTTTATTCGGACCGAATAAAATGATTGGTCAGACTTTCATCAGAATATGAGAATTAAATATTTTTGAGTTTCAAAACCTGTTGGATTTCTTTTACATTTTAGTTTTCTACATGCTTATTAGGAAAATTTTAAGATTACAAAAGAAAAGTGTAAAAATGCCACATCAATGTTAGTTCAGTGGTGGTCTTGCTTTACCCAGTCTTCTGTTTTATTATTGGTCAGCCCATATTCACACATTTATTTTTTGGTGTATATCCTCAGATTTATTGTGGTGTAGATTAGAGGCTCAGTCACTGTCTTCATCCTCCTTACTGGCCATACTCTCCTTTTCCCTCCTGGTGAATCCCTCCAACTTTACTAGCAATCCAGTGGTGTTTTCCACCTTTAGGATTTGGTTTCAGTTTAGGCACCACTTTAAGTTTTTGTCGACTTCCACCCTCATACCTATAACTAAACATCATCTATTTCCTCCTTCACTAATCGATTCCACTTTTTCAATTTGGCAGAGCCGAGGCATTAAGTGCTCAGAGACCTCTATAAGGATGGTATCTTTTCCACATTTTCTGATCTGATGTCAGATTTAAATTTTACCAGCTATCCATTTGTTTCGTTATTTCCAACTACAGCATTGTGCCTCCACTCTGTTTACAGGTTTCCCTTCTCTTCCTGCCAAACAACCATGGGACGATCTTCTAAGTTTGAAACCCAAAGAGAAATCTCTTATATCAAAAATTTATGCACAATTAATTTTGTTTGATGATGATTCGATGACTAAAGCTCGAATTTCTTGGGAAGGTGAGTTAGGTCTAAACTTCACGGACCAGCTATGAGATAAAAGCTGTCCTTAGTATACGATCCAGCACACCGTGTGCTAGACTACAACTTATTCAATTCAAAGTGTTGCATAGAATCCATTTCTCAAAATCTCAATTCTCTGGAATCTATCCAAATGTTGTTGACCAATGTGACAAGTGCCAGGGCTCTCCCTGCAATCTAACCCATATGTTCTTTTCCTGTCCTAGGTTACTGAAATTTTGGGGTGATTACTTTATGACCATGACTAAGGTTCTAGGGAAAAATATCACCACTTGTCCTTTTATAATTGTTGCTTAATTATTTGATTTTTTTTTATTGCTCAGAGACTTTGTTCCCTGCTTGGAGGGCTTTGGGGTTGGTTTGGGTATGGGGGCAAATTATATAAAAGGCAATGTATTCTGTAAGCACTGTAATTCCACTTTGTTGTATGTAATATTGAATTGATAAACAAAAAAAAAAAAAAAAAAAAAAAGCCACATCATTATGGTGTAGCTTTAAATGTTGTCCTGGTTCTTTTGTTCTTCCTAGATGAGTTGTCCTGTGTTCTTAGAATCATTTTGGTCATGTGGCCACTCCTGGGAAGGTTCATCACTGGTCCATATTTTTCTCCATTTGTGAATAATGGTTCTCAGACTGATTCCAAAGACTTAGAAAGGTTGTTAACCCTTTCCAGACTGATAGACATCAATAATTTTTTTTTTCATCTGTTCTTAAATTTCTTTAGATCAGGGCATGATTTGTGGCTTTTTGAGACCTTTTGTCCTACCTATGTTTGACAGGCATGTTCTATTGAAGTCATTTCTTGATTCAACAGGTCTGGCAGTAATCAGGCCTAGATGTGGACACTGAAATTGAACTCAGTTTTCCAAAAAAAAAAAAAAAAAAGGTTAATCACAGTTCATTTGATAACCACGGGGGGGTCTGTTTTCCCTTAATAAATGACATCATTGTTTAAAAACTGTATTTTTATTTTCTCAGGTCATCATTGTCTAATATTATTTGTCTGATGATCTGAAAGATTTAAGTGTGAGAAATACACAAAAATGTAAGAAATCTAAAAGGGGGCAAATACTTTTCCACAACACTGTATACCTGTTAATCTGATTTATTTTATTCTTTTACATCTGTGTGTGTGTGTGTGTGTGTGTGTGTGCGTGTGTGTGTGTGTGCGTGTGTGTATTTATATGGCTGTGTGAACAGGCTCTGTGAGAGTTATTATAGTCAAGCTTATTGTATTCACTAAAGCCAATCACTCAGAGAGACCAGCACGTTTTCTATTTCTTATAACAAAAGCTCAAATGAACTGAGTGGAAAACCTTTTACAATACACTGTGGTTGCAGGTGCACATGTTTTCTGTTAATCATTCATACAGAGCCTGGTGTAATGCATGCAATATTTTATCACATAGCAAGATGAGATTACAGTATACATAAGGCTGATGGTGCAGGGCTTAACCTGTGCGTTTATAATAAAAGCCATTGTGGAAGCAAATAAAATATTTTTTAAAAGGGATCACTGACTTCCATTCCATTTGAGTGCATTTGTAAATGTTTACAGAGCGTGAAGAAAGAGAATGAAAGTGGAGGTTAAAGAAAGATATTTTTTGACACACTGTAAAAAAGATTGGTTAACTAAGTGAAGTCATCTTGTTGCTTTGACTGAGTTAATTTCAGTCAACTTGTAGTGTCAAGTTAATTACACTTTAAAACACAAGTTGATGCATCATGCAGTCTGTTAACTCAACTTGCTGTGTCAAGTAATATGGACTTTGAAATATTACTTAAGAGAACTAACAAAGATGTTGCTTGAACTTCTTTTATCAAGTTAGGGCAACATATTTTTTTTTGCTCATGAGCAAAAAAAGATTAGTTGACTCAACTAAGTGAAGCCATCTTGTTGCTTTGACTGAGTTGATTTTGGTCCATTTGTAGTGTAAAGTTTATTACACTTTAAAACACAAGTTGATGCAACATGCAGTCTGTTGACTCAACTTCCTGTATCAAGGAAGTTGAACTTGAAAATATTATTTGAGATAACTTTAAAGGGGAACTTGGCAGGATTTTACTGTTTTGGTTCTTCTTCACTGTTTTTCTAGCATTTTTCTCAGCAGAGCTCCCCCTACAGTTTCGTAGTACATATTTACTGTCATAAAACCCGTCGTTAACTCTCCTTCAATCATGTGCATTTATTTTCAATGAAGCTGGCGACGAGAAGGGAAAAAATAGTGATCAAATAGCTACTGGAGCAGAGCGGAATGGGAAACTTTAGCTGGACATTGAATTTTCGGACATTTGTTTTCACTTCATGCTGCTCTTTAGCTCTGTGGCTAACATTAGCAGCTTGGTCCCAGTGGCTGCTAACCTCAGACTGCTGGTCTCTGCACACACAACTGGTGTTGTCATTTTGACCCATACATCTGAGAAGCCAAGGGGAATGTACAGACAGAAATCTGAGGCTGTCTGCAGCCACTAGCACCACGCTGTTAATGTTAGCTGCACAGCTTATGAGCTAATCAGTGCCCTGAGGCTCGGTTTGCAGCTTCTAGCACCATGCCGCTAGTGTTAGTTAGTTCATGAACGAATGGTGATGCCCCGATGACGTCTTAGGAACTCTTTTGTTCCTGCTGTTGTGCGTTTTTAATGAGAACTTTATTTGAAATTGCTCTTGGGCTGTTGCACTGATGTTACAGGGGTCTGAATCCATAGTGATGTTTTTGTACTGTGTGATGAGTGTTATGACCCCATGGCATTTGAATTTCCCCATTTGGGGATTAATAAAGCGATCTGTCTATCTTAGACGCACAGTAGAAGAACTAACAGGCTAACAAACATCAACAGCTCTCACCTGTCACTGTGTCCTGGCCCTGTCAGTGATTAGCGCGCTATCATCCCCGGGCTAACATTTACTGTAGAACAGACAAGTATCATGCAACACCAGCTAAGATCAAAGATCAAGGCTAATTATTATGCCAGTCAGTATTCAGATGAAACCAATTAGACATGGGTTATATAATGAATTACATACATCTGACAAAAACTAGATTCAACTGACAAAATTATGTCTAGTAATAAAAACACACTCCTGAGGCAGACAAAGGGTCATCTAGTAAACAAAACAAACATACACGTACATGACACAAACAGCTGGGATTACTAGTGAGTATACTAACATCCGTGCTAACTATCAAGCATCCAGGCATTGTTCATAAAATTGTCCTCCGGGTCGAGGTGACCCAACGGCCCAAAATGTACACATACGTACGCATGCCGTCGCGTACTACATTCGGGATTCTGAAAGTGGTAAGAAGGGGAAAGGACACAGGGAGAGATGACACAACAAACACTGGATGTCGCAGAGCAGCTTTACTTAATTTATCCTTTTCTTGTAACAGCAAAAAGGTCACACAAAACCAGACGTGCGAGTCAGTCGTCAGTGCCAGGTCTCCCCGACCCGCTTCGCCCTGTTCTCCTCGTTTCCTTCTGTCTCCAGACCCACCTCGCTTCCTTATTTCCCTACCGACTCACTCGAAGAGACGAGAAAAAAAGAAAAGAAAAGCTACAAATCCCCTCTGGTGTGTCTGGAAAGGAAGGGACAGAAAGGGGAGGCAGACACGAAAGTCGGAGGAGGATAACACGGTCGTGTGCAAGAACACAGCGGTCAGAGGAGGAGGAAAAGGGAAAGAACACAGATAAGACTCTGGGGAAAGGAATCTGAGACCGACATGAAAGCCGGAGAAGGATACCGGGAGGCACCAGCAGCAGCACCTCAGGAGGATTTTTCACTAGCGACTCACACCCCCCCTTCCCTAGTTTCTCCTTCTCTCCGGCCCCTTGTCTTTTCATATAGTTCAACGTAACATGAACCGTATCACATTCTCAATAAACCTCGTTACTGAATGTGTGATTGCGTTTCTTGTTTTTTTTTTTACCGGTTTCATTGTCAGAGTTTTGACTCGTACTCACGGGATACGCTCTAGCATCACCCCTGGACATTCGGTCGGATAGATCCAGCCCTAACCGTCCCTAACCCCGTCCCGTCTGTCCGACCGCACGAGCTGGGACGTGCAGGAGCCGCCGCGTCCGGTCGGATAAACCCGACGCAGAACGTCCCGAGCTCTTTCAGCACATCCGACGATATCTGGACGTTTGGTCAGATAGATCCGGCCCTAACCATTCCGGAGGAGGTGGGAAAGAACACAAGACGAGACTCTGGGAAAGGAAGGAGAAACTGACATGGAAGCCGGGGGAGAGGCAGCTGCGGCTCAGGGGGGGAATTTTACACAGTGACTCATCTGCCTGCAGATAACATTCCTGGGAAGGAAGGAGGGAGAAGAGCAGAGGAGGAATGAACACACAGAGTCCAGCACGAGGGCACGGGCGGGGAGAGATGAGGCCTGGCCTGGAGCAGTGGGGGGAAGAGAACGCGGACGAGGATAACACACAGGAGTGAGTTCGAAGACACAGACTGAAGGAGAAAACGCAGATGACATTCTGGGGAAGGAAGGAGGGAGACGGGCAGAGGAGGAATAAACAAGGAGAGTATGAGGACGCAGACAGAGGAGATATCGACATACGAAGTATGAGGGCGTGGTGGCCGAGGAGAAGGAGGAAAAGGAGGAGAACACACGGACAGGTGAGTACGAAGACACGGAGAGCCCATCTTCCCTGCAAAAGCCGGAGGAGGATACCGGGAGGCGAAAGCAGCCGCGGCCGCAGCTTGGGGGGAATTTTACACGAGTGACTCATCTGCCTATGGATGACATTCCCGGGAAGGAATGAGAAACGAACAGAGGAGGAATCGACATGCGGAGAACAAAGGCGCAGACGGAAGAGGGAATCGACACGCGGTGTACAAGGGCGCAGACAGAGGAGGAGGAAGAAGAGGAGGAGAACAGGTGAGTACAAAGACGCGGACGCCGGGTCTCCCTGACCCGCCTCGCTTTCCCTCTTTCTCTTCGTCTCAGCCCAAAATTCTTAGGAAGGAACGGGAGATGGACAGAGGAGGATTCGACATGCAGAGTACGAGGGCGCGGACAGAGGAGGAAGTGGAGGAGGAGGAGGAGGAAGAGAAGGAGAACGCACGGAGAGGTGAGTATGAAGAAGCGGAGAGCGGTTTCACCTTCTCTCCTGCCTCCCGCCTCTCCTTGTACGGCGCCGGGTCTCCCTGACCCGCCTCGCTTTGCCTCTTTCTCTTCGTCTCAGCCTGACATTCCTGGGAAGGAACAGGAGACAGACAGAGGAGGAGTCGATGCGCGGAGTACAAAGGCGCAGACAGAGGAGGATTTGACGCGCTGAGTATGAGGGCACAGCGGCCCGGGAGGAAGTGGAGGATGAGGAGGAGGAAGAATAGGACAACAAACGGAGAGGTGAGTACGAAGACACGGAGAGCGGTTTCTCCTTCTCTCCAACCTCCCGCCTCTCCTCGTACGGCGCCGGGTCTCCCCGACCCGCCTCACTTCGCCTCTTTCCCTTTGTCTCAGCCCGACGTTCCTGGGAAGGAACGGGAGACGGACAGAGGAGGATTCGATGTGCGGAGTACAAGGGCATGGCGGCCTGGGAGGAAGTGGAGGAGGAGGAGGAAGAGTAGGACAACACACGGAGAGGTGAGTACGAAGATACGGAGAGCAGTTTCTCCTCGTTTCCGACCTCCCGCCTCTCCTCGTACGGCACTGGGTCTCCCCGATCCGCCTCGCTTCGCCTCTTTCCTTTCGTCTCAGCCCAACGTTCTCGGGAAGGAATGGGAGATGGACAGAGGAGGATTCGACACGCGGGGTATGAGGGTACGTCAGCCCGGGAGGAAGTTGAAGATGAGGAGGAGGAAGAATAGGACAACGCACGGAGAGGTGAGTACGAAGACGCGGAGAGCGGTTTCACCTTCTCTCCGACCTCCCCCCTCTCCTCGTAAGGCGCTGGGTCTCCCTGACCTGCCTCGCTTCGCCTCTTTCTCTTGCTCTCAGCCCGACATTCTTGGGTAGGAACGAGAGACGGACAGAGGACGATTTGACGCGCGGAGTACGAGGGCGCAGACAGAGGAGGAATTGACATGCTGAGTACGAGGGCACGGCAGCCCAGGAGGAGGAGGAAGAGGAGGAAGAGTAGGACAACGCACGGAGAGGTGAGTACGAAGACGTGGAGAGCGGTTTCTCCTTCTCTCCGACCTCCCGCCTCTCCTCATATGGCGCCAGGTCTCCCCGACCTGCCTTGCTTCACCTCTTTCTTTTTGTCTCGGCCCGACGTTCTCGGGAAGGAACGGGAGACGGACAGAGGAGAATTCAACGCACAGAGTACGAGGGCACGGCGGCTGAGGACGAAGTGGAGGAGGAGGATGAAGAGTAGGAGAATGCACGGAGAGGTGAGTACGAAGACGCGGAGAGCGGTTTCTCCTTCTCTATGACCTCCCGCCTCCTCGTAAGGCGCCGGGTCTCCCCGACCCACCTCGCTTCGCCTCTTTCCCTTCGTCTCAGCCCTATGTTCTCGGGAAGGAACGAGAGATGGGCGGAGGAGGATTCGACGTCCGGAGCACGAGGGAGCGGACGGAGGAGGAATAGACACACGGAGTACGAGGGCACGGCGGCCTGGGAGGAAGCGGAGGAATAGGAGGAAGAGTAGGAGAACGCACGGAGAGGTAAGTACAAAGATGGGGAGAGCGGTTTCTTCTCGTTTCTGACCTCCCCCCTTCTCCTCGTAAGGCACTGGGTCTCCCCGACCCGCCTCGCTTTGCCTCTTTCCCTTTGTCTCAGCCCGTCTTCCCTGCGGAGGAGGATACCGGGAGGTGAAAGTGTTGAAGGCAGTGGTGGCGGCGGCAGAGGCAGCAGCTCAGGGGAATTTTACACGAGTGACTCATCCACCTACAGCTGACATTCCTAGGAAGGAACGGGAGACGGACGGAGGAGTAATCGATGCGCGGAGCACGAGGACGCGGACGGAGGAGGGATAAACACGCGCTTTGCCTCTTTCTCTTCGTCTCAGCCCGACGTTCTCAGGAAGGAACCGGAGACAGACGGAGGAGGAATCGATGCATGGAGCATGAGGGCGAGGACGGGGGAGGTATAGATGCGCAGAGTACGGAGGAGGAGGACGCATGGAGAGGTGAGTACGAAGACACGGAGAGAGGTTTCCCCTCGTCTCGGACCTCCCGCCTCCTCGTAGGTACCGGGTCTCCCTGACCCGACGAGCTGGAAAGAAACTGTTGCAGTACCTGTCTCGGCTGTGGCGCGGCAAATCCCGTAGCCCGCGGCCATGACGGTGCAATGTTTTGCCGCTCAAAGGATCCTGCAGCAGTTTCTTTCCAGCTCGCCATGCAAGGACAAGGATGAGGACGAGAACACCTCACTACAGCGAGGGGACGTGAGGACGAGGAGACGGAGAAGGGAGGAAGAGGACGAGGAAGAGGAGGAGGAGGACAAGGTGGCTGCGATGGCAGCTGGAGAGAGGTGATCGGGAGCAAAAGGGGTGAGATGGGGACGTGGAATGGGTGAATGCGAGGCGGCCAGCGGCCACGGACGTCCCTGCTGCCGAGACCCGTCTCTCCGCCAAAGGGGCGCTAAGAGAGCACCGGCGCGACGGACCTCGGTCCGACTCTGACGAAGAAGAAAGAGGAGGAGGAGGAGGAGAAGAAGAAGACGAAGAAGAAGAATAAGGAGAAGAAGAAACCACAACAGAGCAGGAAAATGTAACATCCTCCTCAGAAAAAGAAGAAGAAGAAGGAGAAGGAGAAGGAGAAAAAGATGTAAACTGAGATGTAGAACAAGAAGAAGTAGACGTAGATGTAGAACGAGAAGAAGAAGGTGGAGAAGGAGGAGAAATGCTTGGCGTTGCACAAGAGACGTCTCTGTCGAAAAACGGGAAAATAACTTGGTCCTCCACACCATACGAAACAGCCCCGTCGCAACAACAACAGCGGCGGTGGCCCTGGCTGCCAGGACCCACGGCCTTGGTAGTTTCCAACGCCCGAGACATCGACCTTCTACCTCTATAGGTAAACAAAATCATCCTGGAGGAGACAAATCACGAGGGTCTCAGGAAATGCAAGAGAGACGGCTGGAGGCGCATGGATGAGATCGACCTGCACGCCTACGTGGGTCTGCTCATCCTCGCCGGTGTGTACAGGTCCCGAGGCGAGGCCACCGCCAGCCTGTGGGACGCGGAGAGCGGGCAGGCGATTTTCCGAGCCACCATGTCACTCAAAGTCGTTCACCTTTACTCGAAGCTGCTGTGGTTCGACGACCATGAGACGAGAGCGCACCTCGGACAAACTGGTGGCCGCGAGGAAGCTCTGGGATGCGTGGGTCAAGCGGTTGCCAGCCCTCTACAACCTGGGCCCTCATGTCATGGTGGACAAGCAACTGGTTCCGTTCAGAGGTCTAATACCGATTGAATAAAAAAATAAATAAATAAACGAACGAACAAACACATATAAAGAATTAAATAAATTAAAACTAAAGTTTTATTTTTTTAAATTTTTTGTTGTGATAAAATAAAATAATTTTTTGTGTCCTCTTTCTTTCTTTCTTTCTTTCTTTCTTTCTTTCTTTCTTTCTTTCTTTCTTTCTTTCTTACTTTCTTTAACCCCCTCCCGTCGCGATCTGCTCTGTATCTCTCGCCCCCGACACTGCCAAGGCTGATGTCCCTTTAGAAAGTATATGCCAAGGAAGCCCGCCAAGTACGGGATCAAGTCGTGGGTGGCCTGTGACGCCAGATCCAGCTACGCTTGGAAAATGCAGGTTTACACCGGGAAGCCCGCTGCAGCGGTGGCGAAGGGCTCAGAGAAGAATCGGACGACACCCGGGTCTGACGGGTCGTAACATCACCTGTGACAATTTCCTCACTTCCTACGAGCTCGCGGGGAGGCTCCTCCGCGAGAGGAATAACACTCTGCTTGGCACCATCAGAAAGAACAAGCCTGAGCTCCCGGCCGCCCTGCTCGAGCTCCAGGGGAGACGGGTCCTCTCCTCCAAGTTTGCCTTCACGCCCGATGCCGCGCTGGTGTCCTACGTGCCTAAGAAAAACAAGAAAGTGCTGTTGCTCAGTATGCTCCACGTGCGGGCCATGGACGTCAACAGCATCCAGCGCGGAAGGGAAGCCTGTCGTTGTCTTGTCGCGCTTGACCTTGGAGCGAAGGTCTGTAAGACCCAGAGGGAGAGGGAAGTTGCGCGCGCGGAAGCCCACGCTCTCCCGCGCTGCACCCCCGGCGCGCTATCAGTGGGGCTTGACCCTGGAGTGCGGGTCTGTAAGACCCAAAGGGAGAGGGGAGTTTTGCGCGCGGAGGCCTGCGCTCTCCTGTGCTGTCCTGCGCTCTCCTGCGCTGCCACCCCCGGCAGTGCTTTTGGCTTGCACTCGACCTTGGAGTGCAGGTCTGTAAGACCCGGTGCTGGGAGACGAGGTGTGCACTGAGTACGAAGGACAACAGGAGGGTTATAGGCAAGGCCCTATTGTATTTTGTTCGTTTTTAGGGACATAGCCTGGAAGGTAAGTCCCACTCACACAGTGAGTGGACTTGCCTGGAAAGGCAAGGCCCTATTGTATTTCATTCATTTTGATATTATTATTATTATTAGGGACCGAGCTTGGACGGTAAGTCCTGGTCACACAGTGAGTGGACTTGCCTGGAAAGGCAAGGCCCTATTCTATTTCATTCATTTTTTATTATTATTATTAAGGACCGAGCCTGAAAGGTAAGTCCCACTCACACAGTGAGTGGACTTGCCTGGAAAGGCAAGGCCCTATTTTATTTTGTTTGTGTTTTATTAGGGACCGAGCCCACGGGGAGAGGCCCCTCTCCCTTGTATTGTATTTCGTTCGTCTTTTATTATTATTATACCAAGACGCAAAAAACTGGAAATTGACCCCCTAAACATACTCGAAAATTCACCAAATTTGGCAAGCATGTCATGTCTGGTGAAAAATTTGATAAAATGCAATAAATAAAACCTCAGGTGCCAAATTGTGCTCTCTAGCGCCCCATAAAAACACAAAAATGTCCCTAGCTGCCAGTAGGAATGTCGCAGAAACATGAAAATAACGCCAAAATGTTCGTCTCATTAAGCCTGAAAAATCATACACAAATACCCATGACCTAACTCCAACAGGAAGTTCACAATTTGCCTTTCAAACTAAAATGCTCAAATACCAACTTCCAGTAGGAATGTCACAGACACATGAAACAAACGCCAAAAGTTGTGTTGCATCGAGCCTGACAAATCATATGCTGACACCCATGACCTAACTCCAATAGGAATTTTACAATTTGCCTTTCAATGTAAAACATCCAAAATGATCTCAGATGAAACTGACCATCATAGAGACATCTACATAGTGCCAAAAGATAGAGTGAATGCTGATCAAAAAAAGTTATTTGCAACTTTTTTATAACTATCTTATTTTTTGTTTTATGAGCCCTCAAAGTTGCGACATCCGAACCTGAAAAATCAGCTTGGACTTTTTTGCCACTTCTGATGTACCGTTATGATCACAAGATTCCCCAGAACATAAATGTCCAAAAAAATTTCAGATGGGAGGTACGGTTTTGGATAGAGAGCAATTTATTAAACTGGTGGTGACTAAGTGAATTGCACCTTTAACTGAAACGAACAGAGTCACATGTCTCATTCAGAGGAGCCATGTGAGCTTCATGTGCGCATGCACACATACTGACAGCTGATTGGCTGAAATTCTCTGAGTGTGGAAAGGCTTCTGTTTTGTGTCACCGATCCGGCGACAAGAACACGGGTTACATTTCCTTCAGGAAATGTAGGAAAGTCTAGTTATTATTATTATGTTTTATTATTATTATTATTGTTATTCCCCGTGTGCTTGCATGTAATGCAAGGCACAGGGGACTATTGTTCGTCATATTTATTATTCTGACTTTTTAT
>JAPQRP010049613.1:0-12633 GCA_037367295.1 Apogon hyalosoma | reverse complement strand
CTGGAACAGGTCTGACTTACTGCCAGCAATGTGAACCAGACTCCTGCTTCGGTCATACAGGGACCGGACAGCCCTTAGCAGAAGGCCCCAGACCCCGTACTCCCAAAGCACCCCCCACAGTTTACCACGAGGGACACGGTCAAACGCCTTCTCCAAGTCCACAAAGCACATGTGGACTGGTTGGGTGAACTCCCATGAACCATCGAGTACCCGATGGAGAGTGTAGAGCTGGGCCAGTGTTCCGTGACCGGGACAAAATCCGCATTGTTCCTCCTGAATCCGAGGTTCGACTATCGGTCGGATTCTCCTCTCCAGTACCCTAGAATAGACTTTCCCTGGGAGGCTGAGGAGTGTGATTCCCCCTGTAGTTGGAGCACACCCTCCGGTCCCCCATTTTGAAAAGGGGGACCACCACCCCAGTCTGCCAATCCAGAAGCACTGTCCTCAACCACCATGCGATGTTACAGATACGTGTCAACTAAGACAGTCCCTGTACATCCAGAGACTTAAGATACTCAGGGCGAATCTCGTCCACCCCTGGTGCCCTGCCACTGAGGAGCTTGCCAACCACCTCGGTGACTTGATCTTGGGTGATGGATGAGTCCACCTCTGAGCCCTCAGCCTCTGCTTCCTCCATGGAAAACGTTGCGGTGGGATTGAGGAGATCCTCGAAGTACTCCTTCCACCGCCCGACAACATCCCCAGTCAAGGTTAGCAGCTCCACACTTCCACTGTAAACAGTGTTCGTGGTGCACTGCTTTCCCCTCCTCAGGTACCAAACGGTTTGCCAGAATTTCCTCGAGGCCGACCAGTAGTCCTCCTCCATGGCCTCCCCGAACTCCACCCAGACCTGAGTTTTTGCCTCCATGACCGCTCGGGCCATGGCACGCTTCGCCTGCCGGTACCCATCAGCTGCCTCGGGAGTCCCACAAGCCAGCAAGGCCTGGTAAGACTCCTTCTTCAGCTTGACGGCATCCCCTCCTGTGTCAACCACTGAGTTCGGGGGTTGCCGCCGCAACAGGCACCAGAGACCCCCTTGACCGCAGCTCTGAGCAGCCGCTTTGACAATGGAGGTGGAGAACATGGTCCACTTGGACACAATGTCCCCAGCCTCCCTCGGGATCTGGGAGAAGCTCTCCCAGAGGTGGGAGTTGAAGACCGTGCTGACGTCGGGCTTGGCCAGACGTTCCCAACAGACCCTCACAACACGTTTGGCCCTGCTAAGTCTGTTCAGCTTCCTCCTCCGCCAGCGGATCCAACTCACCACCAGGTGGTGATTGGTTGACAGCTCTGCCCCTCTCTTCACCCGAGTGTCCAAGACACGCAGCCAGAGGTCTGAAGACACAACAATGAAGTTGATCATCGACCTCCGGCTTAGGGTGTCCTGGTGCCATGTGCACTTATGGACATCCCTGTGCTCAAACATGGTGTTCGTTATGGACAAACTGTGACTAGCACAGAAGTCCAATAACAAAACACCACTCGGGTTCAGATCCTCCTCCTTGAACTGCCACCTTATCGTGGTGGGGGAGTTTATGTGCCCGAATGATCCCAGGCGCTACGTTGCCTGGGGCTTTGTGCCCCTGGCAGGGTCTCCCGTGGCAAAGAGGTCCTAGGTGACGGGCCAGACTAAGAGCAGTTCAGAAGCCCTTATGAAAAAACACAAATCAAGGACTGTGACGTCGCCCGGCATGGTGCAGTTGGGACCCCACCCTGGAGCCAGGCCCGGGTTGGGACTCGTAAGTGAGCGCCTGGTGGCCGGGCCTTTGCCCATGGGGCCCGGCCGGGCTCAGCCCGAAGGGAAGACGTGGGCCCGCCCTCTGGTGGACTCACCACCCGCTGAGGAACTTGTAGGGGCCGGGTGCTATGTGGATTGGGTGGCAGTCGACAGCAGGGGCCTCGACGACCATATCCCCGGATATGGAGTCTAGCTCTAGGCTCGGACCTAATAATAATATAATAAAAAATAAAAACTAGACTTTCCTACATTTCCTGAAGGAAATGTAACTCGTGTGCTTGCCTCTTGCCGGATCGGTGGAATCGCGGTGAGGTGTGAAGTAAAAGCAAAAAATAGCTCCCGTTCACTTCATATGTTGAATCTTTGCATCAGTGTTTGTGGACTGACGTCACCACAGACTTTTTGTAGACCAAGCACACCGGGAACTAGACAATTTCCACACACAGAAATCGTGAGAGGGGCTCAGGGGTTGGGGGGAGTGGGGGTGGCATGTCCAAGACCATTTTTGAATATAGGTGCAACTTGTCATTGGGAATATGTCAGAGTCCAGGCTGGAGCTGCATGTAGCTGGACAATGACAGTGAAATGGTGGAGAAAAAACACAGCAGACATGACAGAAGACTGGATTCATTTCCTTTAGTCATGTTTGTCCTGATTCGCTGATGCTGATCACCTGACACCTGAACTTCATCTGTCTTTGTTATATACTCTGTTTTCAGTTTATAATTGAAGAGGTTTGTCTGTGTGTGTATGAAAACTTAGTTTAAATAAGTTTTTTCTTTCATCATGCATGTCAGACCAGTAAAAACAGTAGTAGTAGTAGTAATAGTAGTAACAGTAGTGAAAGTAGTTGTAGGAGTAGTAGTGGTTGTAGTAGTAGTAGTAGTAATAGTAGTGGAAGTAGTAGTAGTGGTAGTAGTCGTAGTAGGAGTGGTAGTAGTTGGTACAGCGTTGCTATGGACTCTACTGGTTGCTATGGGAGAAGAATCATGGCAGATGCATGTCATGTCACATTGATTAGGATTTGATTGGACACACCTGGGACACACAGGCCACATGCCCTGTTACCGTGACAACTGCCCTGCACTGTTCAAAGATACAGACTTAGGAGGGATTTGGAGGGAAAAACAAGCCTCTGAAGAAACGCTTTTTTTGGGAAAACCGTAAATGATAGGTGAAAACTAAGACTACCGTGAGCATCAGAAAGACTTGGGGAACACACAGATGTAATGTTTTTTTTCTGTACTGTGAGAAATGACTGACTTATGGCAGTGTAAAAACAGTCAACTCAGCTGGAGAAAGCAGATCTGTTTGGTCCAAATTTGTATTGGTTTGAATGGTTGAATTGGTTTACTACTACCACTACTACGACTATCACTACTACCACTACTACTACTACCATTACTACTACTACTACTACCACTACTACGATTACTACCACCACCACTACTACTACCATTACTACCACTACTACTACTACTACTACTGCTACTACTTCCATTATTACTACTACTACTACTACTACTACTACTACTACCACCACTACTACTACTACTACTACTACTACTACTACCACCACTACCACCACCACCACCACCACTACTACTACTACTACTACTACTACTACTACTACAACTACCACCACAACAACTACTACTACTACTACTACTACTACTACTACTACTACTACTACGACCACTACTACTACCACCACTACGACTACTACCAGTACCACCACCACCACCACCACTACTACTACTACCACTACTACTAGTACTACTACTACTACCACTCCTACTACGACTACTACCACTACTACTACTAATACTACTTTGACTACCACTACTACTACTATTACTACCACCACCACTACTACTACTACTAGTACTACTACTACTGTTTTTACTGGTTTGACATACATGATATAAAAAACTTATTTAAACTATGTTTTCATACACACACAGACAAAGCTCTTCAGTTATAAACTGAAAACAGAGTATATAACAACGACAGATGACGTTCAGGTGTCAGGTGATCAGCATCAGCCAATCAGGACAAACATGACTACAGGAAATTAATCCAGTCACTTGTCATGTCTGCTGTGTTTCTCCACCATTTCACTGTTTCCTTGTCCAGGTACATGCGGCTCCAGCCTGGACTCTTATATAACCCAATGACAAGTTGCACCTACATTCAAAAATGGCCATGGACATGCCACCCCCCGACCCCCAAGCCCCTCTCATGATTTCTGTGTGTGGAAATTGTGTAGTTCCCTGTGTGCTTGGTCTACAGAAAGTCTGTGGTGGCGTCAGTCCACAAACACTGACGCAAAGATTCAACATATGAAGTGAACGGGAGCTATTTATTGCTTGTACGTCGCAATCACTGTGATTCCACTGATCCGGCGAGAGGCAAGCACACGGGTTACATTTCAGGAAATGTAGGAAAGTCTAGTTATTATTACTATTATTCTGCCACCACTTACACCTGGATTTTGACCCCCTAAACATGCTCAAAAACTCACCAAATTTGGCACACCTGTCAGGGCTGGCGAAAAATTTTATAAAATGTAAAAATTGACCCCATCGGTGCCAAAATGAGCTTTCTTGCACCATCTATGTAAAAAAAAAATGGAAATGGGCCTACCAGCCAGCAGGAATGTCATAGAGACATGGATCCAACTCCAAAATGTTTGTTTTATGAAGCACTACAAATGATATGCTCACACCTATGACCTAACTCTAACAGGAAGTTCGCAATTTGCCTTTAAAAATAAAATTTCTAAGATTTACTTGCATTACACCGTTTGTCATATTGCTTTCAAAATACCACCAAAAGATAGAGTAAAGCCTTCCAAAACAAGTGATCTTGTAACGTTGTCTTAATCATCTTAGTTTTTTTATACGCCCAGAAAGTTGCGATGTGTGACACAAATTCTTCACTTTGGACTTTTTGCCCACATGTTATATATCTATACCTACACTGGACTCACCACAACTCTCCCATGTAAAAATTTTTGAGATAGGATGTACAGTTATGGATTTATTTAAATTAGGTTATTTTTACACTTTTTGGACTGTAAACTGCCATTTAACCCCCTCAGCATGTTCCAAACCTCACAAAATTTGGAATACATGTCATGGCTGGAAAACACTTTGATAAAGTATCCAAATTAACCCTTTAGGTGCCAAAATAAGCTCTGTAGTGCCACCTATGTAGAAAAAAGACACTCAAAAACGGCCCTAGCTGCCACTAGGAATGTCATAAAGACACGAAACAAACACTAAAATGTTGGTCTCATTGAGCCTGACAAGTCATATGCTGATACCCCTGAGCCAACTCCAACAGGAAGTTGGTAGTTTGCCTTTCAAAGTATCTCCACATTTTCACGATTTTTAAAAAAAATTATTTTGGACTTTTTTTCACACATGCTATACATAATTTTGTTCAGGAGAGTCTGCTGAGAACACACGCGAAATAATTTTTGAGATAGGCCATACGGTTATTGAATAATCTTTGTTTTGGTGACAAGTACTTTCACCTTCGATCTTCACTGTGAAGACTTCATTTGTAAGCTAAATCCCCTATTAACGAAGTGTTTTCCCCCCTTCTCTATGGTCTATTGGGTAGAGCACAGGACTCACACATAGAAGGACCCCGGTTGGAATCCCGGGTGATCCTAACTATATTTCCTTTGTATAATGAATAGAGGTTTCGTGCATTGGATGTATCTCACAATTTGCACACAAAGGAAAGAGTACACAGTATATTTTTTTCAAAATTAAAGACTTATTAAAAATAATAAATAATGCCTATTAGCTTCTTTTCATTTATATGACCAAACACTTGATGGTTTGTACAGTTTCACTTCATTAGAAAAGATTATCTCCCACAGACTCACACATGCGCACACAATAGGGTTTTTCAAAATAAAAGCCTTAAATGTGGTAAATCATGATTTTTATGATCAGTTATTCATAAAATTTGAATACATTATTCAAACTGATTCTGTGTCTCTCACACATGCACATACACACAGTAGGGGTTTTCAAAATAAAAGCCTCATTAAAAGGTGATGGTAGTTTCAGGAAAGGGCCACTGGTATTCTGTTGGGATAAAAGGAGGACGGACACAAAAGGGTGGGAGCTGGTGTTGGCATGGTGAGGTGTGACCTTAGCTGAGGTGTTGAAATTCACGGGAGGCGGAACGCGTGATGCGAGGTCCCGCCCTATGCTGCTTGCAGCTTTAATTATTTATTATTTTTAATAAGTCTTTTATTTAAAAAAAATACACTGTGTACTCTTTCCTCTGTGTGCAAATTGTTAGATACCTACAATGCAGCAACCCTCTGTTCATGAATGCAAAGGAAATATTGTCAGGATCACCTGGTAATCAAACCTGGTTCTTCTGTGTGACAGCCCTTTGCAATAACCATCACACCACACAGCTGATGGCAGCTGGCTGAAAAGTCGGTCTTTTAGCATAGTCTTTAAGTCTTCACAGTTAAAACTGAAAGTAAAAGTATTCTTCACAAAAACGGAAATTATCAGTGTCATCAGTGTATGATTTGTTGGGCTCGATGAGACCAACACTTTGGTGTTTGTTTCATGTCTGTACGACATGCCTACTGGCAGCTAGGGCCATTTTTGTGAGTTTTTGTCTACATAGATGGCTCTACAGAGCCCATTTTGGCATCTAAGGGGTTAATTTGGATATTTTATCAAAGTGTTTTCCAGCTATGACATGTATGCCAAATTTGGAGAGTTTTGGAGCATTATGAGGGGTGAAGTGGCAGTTTACAGTCTAAAACGTGTAAAAATAAACTAATTTGAATAAATCCATAATTGTACATCCTATCTCGAAAATGTTTACACGGGAGGGTTGGGGTGAGTCCTGTGAACGTATAGATATATAAGATGTAGGCAAAAAGTCCAAAGTGAAAAATGAGTTTCACACCGCAACTTTCAGGGCTTATAAAAAAGAAACTAAGGCAGTAACTACAAAGTTACGACATCACTTTTTTGAGACGGCTTTACTCTATCTTTTGGTGCTGTTTAGAAGCCCATATGACAAACGGTGTCATTCGAGTTAATTTTGAAAATTGTATTTTGAAAGGTAAATTGCGACCTTCCTTTTAGAGATAGGTCATATGTGTGAGCGCATCATTTGTAGTGCTTCATAAAACAAACATTTTGGCATTGGTTCCATGTCTTTACGACATTCCTATTGACCAGTAGAGCCATTTCTGTATTATTTACATAGGTGGTGCTAGAGAGCCCATTTTGGCACCAATAGGGTTGATTTTTACATTTTATAAAATTTTTCGCCAGACCTGACGTGTGCCAAATTTGGTGAGTTTTTGAGCATGTTTAGGGGGTCAAAATCTAGTTTAAATCGTCCTGGAAAGAAAAAACAAAACAAAATATAATAATATAAAAATGAATGAAAAACAATAGGGCCTTTCCAGGCAAGTCCACTCACACACACTTACCTTGCAGGCTCGGTCCCTAATTACAGAAATTCCTTTTAAGCATAAAATAATCTGACTTTGATTGTATTAGGTGTTTCTTAAATTTTAAATGTGGTGTTTCTGTGCATTGAACAAATATAAGAGTGTACTCAACCACTAGAAATTTTCTGTTACCTGGAGTAAGACCCAAAATAAGAAAACATTGGTGGAGCCCAAAAATCTATGGGTACTAACAAAATAAAAGAATATGTAGGATATCAACAAAAATAAGAGAACATTTCTTTGTACATGGTTTTCTGTGTGAAGCACGTTGAGTTTGATCAATGTATTTTTATTAAGTCAGACATACAACAAGTAAGACAAACACTGAGACATAAAGCAGAGGTATAAGACGCCACAAATGAAAAAAAAATAAATAAAAATTATAGGGTTCCACTATGCAATTACCCAATCACTTTGTACACAGCACACATTATCCAGAGTCCAGGTGCATTGGCCGCTGTTCTACGTAAGAAATAAATGGATGCCATACCACATTAAATTTCCCCATTGATCCATTCAGTGTGTATCTAATATTTTCAGCTTTAAGGAAAAACATGACGTTTCTCCTTTCCTCCAAACAGCTGTTAAATGTCAATCACACACACACACAGTCAGACAGAGAGGGAAAGGTGCAGACTGAGAGCAAAAGCAGGAAAAAGCCAAGAGCTCCAACCCAAAGTCCTCTTAAAGGAGACAAGTGAGGAATAGGAGGAGAGAAGTATATTATCTTAAATTTCACATATCAAAAAAGGAAAGAACTGAGAACTCACACATCCAAAAAAGGAAATAACTAACAGTCATCCTCCCCAGTGGATCACATGCTACTACATATTCCCCCCTTCCAGGGATTTTAAACCCTGGACCAAGATCAATACTTTTAGTACAGATAATACTTGATCAAGAGCTGAGGCGAAAAACCCCAATGGTGACATTACAGGGAAAAAATTCCTCTGTGACCTTTCGCTAAGCGGTCACCATCTCTGGTCTGCAGCAAAGCCAATTCTTCAAAATAGTAGTGGAAGCTCTAATCCTATAAGCATATGATCCACTTTAGAGAGAATGGCAGTGTGATTAGGCACAAGTAAACATGAATCAAATGTCAACAAATGAGTGTTCCACAGTTTCATCAATATGTAGACTGGAGTTATGTAATTATACAGATGTGGATGTGACATTTAGATGAACATCTAAATACACAGTATTTAAGTGGTCACTGCAAACACTCAGATGAGTTAATGGAATTTAATCAGCAATTCACGTAGATCCCCCATTGGTGACACAAGCCCTCTGCTTGCACGCCACTTGCAGCTCCCGCGTTGGTGCACATCATAACATGGGTAGTACCACTGATGGTCTGTATGTTAGAAGTATATATGCACTGGTGCATAGTGTAAATGCAACTGTAACTGTGGAATATAAGTGTTCAGTCCAAGTCCGTGGTCCATGCAGATCCTCATGTGGCCATAGTAGCTGTAAGTTCACAGTACAGTTAGAAAGGTTTTGGCACAGATGGGACAATGATGAAACAAAAGTCAACTCCTCCGATCATATTCCTTCCATGCCAGCCGACTTCAGCCTCTCATGGCAATAACTTCATCGTTCCCTTGAATAAAACCTTCCTCAGTATGGAAATGATGCAACAGACTAAGTACTCAGCACTAAGATTTTCACCACAGTATTACGTATTCAGCTGAATGTCCAATTAAACCTATTGAAGTTTCCAACCTACTTGATTTAAAACTGTTTGTTTTCCAAGCACACCAAATGCTTCGTTAGTGTGATAAACTGATTATAATAGACGACGTTTATCCACTCTATATTTTTATTCAACAAAATCCAGATAAACTAGAGAAATAGGAATAGGAGCTTTGAACACTAATAAATATAATGGATATTTAGTAAAATGTCATCTCCTGGACAATTATTAGATATCTCTGGGACCAAAGCATTAGGCTATGATGAGATTAATCTATTGGTTTTGGATTTTCCTGCATAACCTTTGCATCAGTGAAGTGTCGTTGCATCATACTCATCTATTTCAGGTCTTTTGGTTCTTGTGGATGATGTTTTCTTTCTTAGCTTCCTGCCTGGCAGGTTGGCAGTCTGCCAGGCCACTATGTAGACCATCATCTGTGTCTCCGGCACAACCGCCCTTAGGTGAATGGCTGGTGGTTTGTTGTTTCACTCTGACTCTGACTCTGATGCTTCCTCCATCTGAACCACAGTGGGCGTGGCTTAGACCTCATCTGGCCCCTCTCACTGTGGTTTAAATCATTTCCGGTGGAAGACTTTGATGTAGACCTCACCACCTGCCACCACTGGACGCACTCTTCGATTCGTTCTCCGCCTCCTACTTTTTCCTGCAAGTAAATAAACCTCCGCATCGCTGTTACTTAGGAGCCTCCCACATGTAGCATAGGTGCATTTGTGCAAATTAGCATCTCATGAGGCATGAGATTCCATGCGATAGCCAATGCAAAGCATCCAGTTCAATTTTTGTGCAAGCACATATTTTGTTGATAAGCTTAGCTCAGCTTCATTACATGCTCAAAAATCCTCAAAATTCCCTAACTTTGTGTTTATTAATTATTCAAACTATTATTTAACTCAGCCTAACTTCCCCCCTTCCACAATGTTTCTCATTGTGGACTGCACCTATTAACTATTGTATAAAAATATCTTAAATCGTAACTCCATATTATCCATACATCCAAATCAAAACCCCCATATTCACGTTACCTGAACATGTCATCACAAAATGAAAACACTGAACATATGACTCTTCAACAAATACATTCAACATTCACACGATCACCACAGACAGTAACACAGTAATATCCCACCAAGCCATCCTAAATACATGGTTACACGACATGATTTAACATCAAATTATGTATTGATTAAAACAAGGTGTCCAAATTAACCAAAGTTATCCCCTCTCTGAAATGTATTAATTCAGTTCAATTCAATTTTATTTGTAGAGTCCTATATCACAACAAGATTGTCTCACAGGGCTTTACAGAGTTAGTTGAATATAAACAAACAACAGTCAAATAAACAGGAGATAAGGGAAATGGATTAATGTCATATAAATGTTAGTCATATGTATTGGGCGCTTTCCTCATTTTCAAGGTTTTGCTCAGGAGCATTAACATATTTACTGTTTCCCTTTTAGTCTGTTTTATTCTTTGCCTATTTTTGAACAGAGTAAGTCAATCCAATTTGACTAATCAGAAGCATAATGCAATACACACTTAAACTAATGGGGGTTGGTCAGTTACAGATACCACGATTAGGAAAATGGCTGTTCCATTATACCATGGGTAACTGTACTGAAACTGTCTTTGAACTGCTTTATTTTTTTTCTAGAGAACCCTTAATAGTCCAAATATGGTAAAATGTTAAGTGTAAGTCGAACTTACACAGATGTAAGTTTCAAGGTCAGTCATCATAAATGCAATTTTCTCATTCCAACTGAATTTCAGTTGTTGGTTAAATTTGAATTTCCATAGTATTATTTATACGTCCCATGTGTTAACAGGACTGAGCATCACATGGCGTGTCCACCTTAACCCCCCTTCATCCAATTGGAAGCTGTCCATGGATGTGTCAGACAGTTCTGCCATAGATGTTCAGGCTGGTGGCATTCCCAACAGATTTCTGAAGGGTCTAGATTAGGTGGTCTTATTTGGAAAAGACCCAGTTGACTCCCCTATGTCTGGAACTGGCTCTCTTGGTCTCTGAGTTTCTGCTCCTTTAGCTGAAGGTGACACAGCTTCAATACAGGACAGTATCACCAGTAGGTCTTTTGTCAATGTCCTCCTCAATCTGTGGTTTCCATTTTCCTCTACAAAGCTTTAATGTCCCCCCTTGTGAGCATTTTCCTGAGGTTTCCTCCTTGCATGATCTTATCCATCTGTTTACTATCTCATGAATGTCAGGTGGCCCAGTGGCCACACCCTTCAGGTCAGTCACCTGCCATGGGATGTATTGACTATCCTGACCCCTGACGAAGATTAAAACTGTCCAGGATCAGTAGGTTTAACTAGTGGATGTATATTTGACTTATACCTGACATCATATAGTCTGGTTCTGATCAAACCCCATGCAGCTAATGCAATGCTAGCACTTCAAACTGCCTTATATCTAGTAACAATTCTGATGGTCCACTAATTACTGACAAATGCAATTACTTTTTTTTTTTTAATAAATTTTGTAACAAACTAGTATTAGATAGGCTTTTAACTATTGCAGTTACGAGCTGAGGGTCAGTTTTGTACTACATGTAATGTAAATGTTCTATACTGTGTATGCTAATACTGATGTATTTGGACATTGTCCTTGACAATTAAATAACCAGCAAAAATAAACTAAACAACTTAAATAACTCTTATGCAAAGTTACTAATACAATATTTTAGGCCTCTTAAACCTTTGCAACAGAATTCAGTTGTTTTCTTCTATCTTATTTTATCTACATATGTTCACTTAATCAAATGTGAAATACACTCAAATTCATCAAACCCCAATTAAAATTTTCTCTTATGCTCCTGTTATTTTCCCCAAGTTTTTATCTTCTTTCATTTAACCTGGCCTTAGACTTTGTTCAGTGACGAGGCTAAGGTCTGTCTACTATTTCCCCTGTACTTCTCCCTTCACACTACTCCGCCTCCTCAAATAGCCTCCAACACACTTTAAGTTCAGATCACAACCAGACTCTGACCAGTCCAGTCCATTTGCTGCTATACTAGACTTAGGCTTAGATACAAGTTACACACTGACATTTCACTCACACAGCAAACGCACAAGAATCACAGGACACCTAATGCAAACACCTATGTACCACACTTACACTAACAACTTAAAAACAACCTCTTTAGACTTCTACTATAATCTAGAACATGTATTTTGTTTACATCAGATTTGGAATTTCAACAAAACATAAATTTAGTATATTGCAATACTGAGTATATTGACATTCCTCCATTCCTTACAGTCAGACACACATGCACACACTCACAAAATCAGGCTCCTCTAGACTCACACAAAGTCACATGCTTGCTGGCCCCCACCTTTTTTCTCTCTCCTCTCTCTGTATTCACAAACTTTTCTTTTTTTCCCTGTCACCCAAGCACACGAACATTGCAGCATGATAATCTCGGAGATATATATATATAAAAAAAAAAAGACGGATATAAAATTATTATTTGGGATCTCCATACGGTTCTCTAATTCTTCATCAGAGCGAGCTTAAATTCCACTCACAGTGAGAAGCAATGAGACTGAACACTAAATGGCAAGAAAACCTTACCTTATATGGGCTTGAACACGGTATCAGCTCTCCCCAACAGTAAGAAGAAAATATTCTCACTCAATTTTATATA
>JAPQRP010049612.1:0-12638 GCA_037367295.1 Apogon hyalosoma | reverse complement strand
ATCAAAAAAAAAAAAAAAAAAAAAAAAAAAAAATTTCTAGGAAAAAAAACCTTTGCACTCAGTGTCTGCAGTGTTTGTCTATAGATAATATTAAATTCCATGTACTGGTATACTGCTGTTTTACACCAGGTTTCATTCAACTAATGTTAAATGTTTCTTACTGTTTTTGCTGCTCTTAGTAATGGACATGACTGTAATCCAGCTTTGGGCTTTATTACCCCACCCTCCAAAGGGGAGGTAAGGGGTATTCTTTTTGGTTCGGTTTGTTTGTTTATTTACATTCTAGCAGCAAAACTATTGGTTGATATCATACCAAATTTGGTTTATAGATTGCCAGTGACCCAGAATAGATGTCATTACATTTTGGGAAAAGTAGGTCAAAGCTGCAATTTTTAAGGAATTTTTTGATACGTTTTTCCCCCCATTTACTTATAATGAGCAAAATTTCACATGTCTGTAGCAGCAAAACAATTGGTTGAATTTGTAGCAAATTGACCTTTTAGATTACCAGTGACCCAGAATAGATCTCATTACATTTTGGGAACAGTACGTCAAAGTTCTAATTTTTTAAATCTTCCCATTTATTTATAATGGGCAAAATATGTGCGAGGGGTGGGTTTTTTTTGTGCCTGGCTCCACTTCTTTTCATTGCTGTGGCTAGCACTGTGTGTGATAGTTTTTTTTTTTTTTTTAAATACTTATGTTCGTTACACTTGAAGACATTTGAAGTCTTTTTGTAAAGTACAGGTTAATTTTCTTATACACTTGTTTTTGCTCTGATTATTATATCATACCAAGTTATCCCTTTAACCTCTGACGTGTCTGTGGTGAGCATTCTGAATGTATGATTTATTTGAAATATTCATAAAAATTCAACCGTTTACTCAATAAGAAAAATTTCTAAATGTGCTGATAGAATAGACCTTGTTCTTTCCATAGACATCTGAGCATGCTCAGTGCACTCCACACATCACCTGTGTAAAACACAGAGCAGTGAGTGAGACTGACTCACTATAAAAATAGACAGTTTAGGCTTTTTTTTTTTTTTTTTTTTTTTTTTTTTATGATGAGATGAACAATAACACCAACAGTGTTTTACAAACCTCCCAAAGTGTCTGATTTTACCCACTAAATCTGAGGAATAGAATCAAATAAAACAATAAAAGATATTGACCAACTTTTACACTGGCAAAATGAAAACCTTCACACATAAACATGAAATCTGAAATAATAGAAGTCATTTATTAACCCATAAAGACCCAAACATCCACTGGTGAACAGAAACAATTACTGATGTAAATGTTTAATACCCACTTATCCAATTAAAATATGTGAATAATTGGTATAAAATACAGTTTGTCATCTTTTCATGGTTATCAGATTTGACCCATTTGGACGTTCAAAGGCTCTGTTGTGAACGTGGAAACACCGTCATCTTCTACAACATTAATTCACCAGTAAAATCCATGGAGCTGGATCAATGACAGTAGATGGAGACACTTGTTTCACGTTCAATTCATGATATATTTTGTTGAAAAAAAAATCACTTTTTCTTCAGTTTTCTCTGTTTCTGATATAATAAAGCAAGTTTAATCTGAGCTTTTAGGAACATTTACATGCTCAGTGAAAATAAATATAAGAAAATACATGATTTACACAGAAAAAACACAAAACAGAGAGGATAATAGTATAGTAAATAGTGATAAATCAATGAAGAATGATTAAATAGATAGAAAAATTCATTTGGGAACTGCCACAGAATATACACCAGGTCTTTATGGGTGAAACTCAGAATGAAACAATGAGATGATGTAAAGAGGGACAAAAAACCCTGATTAAAAAAGGTGTCTTTTAATCCAGTTCAACCCCAAAGTACTGATGGGTAATTGTAGTTTTTCGTTGTCCTGCAGATGCTTTAAGGCTCAGTACATATATTCAGAAAAATGCAAGTTGAAATCAGTGTAAATATGTGACAAATGCACCTTCTAGGTTTGTTTGTAGGAGTTGTGTGTGCTCTCCAAACACACACACAGACACCAGTGTTTGCACTGACCCCAGGGGTTAAACCTTCATTCCCTGATTGAAGGTCATCATCCTCTGTAAAAGTTCAGTTTGTTTCACCTCTGTTACTCCTTTGGCTTCACTGTGTAAATCATTCAGTGGTGGAAAAAAGGTGGGATCACCATTTCACCTTTTTTCTCTGTGTAAAAGTGGCGACAGACTCCGACAGACTCAAGAACCAAACATCTAGCACTTGTTGGATACGCTGTCATATGCTGTCTCAAATGTCACATAAAGAACTCACACGCTAAACACCTGACACCACAGAAGAAGAAGAAGAAGATCTCATTATTGATTTCTGGGAGAATCCTCACTCTCCTCCTGTGGCTGAACTGGTTGTGAATCAAATGTCACACAAATCCAGACACTTCCAGGTTTCTGTGTTTTTGCTTCGACGACTGCTTTTATTTTCATACCTGACGTGTGCAGATCTGATTCAGAATAAAAAGTACGAACAAGTGGAGCGCACACACATCCAATGGAGCTTGTCCACAATCTGACTCAGAGTTTGGAGATCCAGGAGCAGCTCACAGTAGACCTGTTGCTCTTCTATATTTAATCCTTTACAGGACGCTCATAGAAATGCTCTGAAATTCAAAATGTCAACCTTAGAGTGTTATTGGAGGACTTTATTACTTTTAAAATTTTGCAAAATGTTTTATTCCTTGCCCATAAGTGGCAAAAAAAACAAAACAAAAAAAAAATCAAGAAAAACATTTGAGAGGTGCTAGGAACATGTATTTCAGAAAATTAGAACACCACTTTTAGAACATTACAACAACACAAGTGCTAACACCTGTCCACATCCACATTACATCCTTACATTAGTACCATTACTTCATGGTACCGAACAAAGCAGGTCCACTCACTGTTCATGCAGAGGTGGACCTTACAGACCCTGTAGACCACATTGGACCTGAGATGGTTGCTTCACCATCCTCACTGTAACTGTTGCTGTCACTGTCTTATAATGTATGTGGAAATTACCAAAAATAGTCACTTGCCTTAAAAGGGTTAAAACCCGTCCGTGTGTATACAAACACACTCTGGTACTAAATCCAACACTGGTGCACAGACCATCCCTCATAAGTTGTCAGAATCCTGTCAGCCTTCCTCTAACTAGACTCTCTGATCAAACAGTGTTCACTTATCCATAAAACAGATGAAAAAAGACACAGACGGTACTCCTTATCTATGCAGAGTTGTTTCCTTCACTTTTCTCTATAAAGACAATACAGACATTTATGAAAATTAGCCTTTTAATAGTATCAGACTGTGTCAAGACATATTATTGAGGCAACAACTGTGTGTTTTTGTGCCACTGATGTTTTAATGCAGAGTTGCTGATTTCAGGGCCACTAGTTAATTGTTGTTTTTGTGCATTAATGATTGACACTGCTGATAATGTTTTCAGGTATGTGATTAATGAACTGAACTGATGCTGTAAACATATCATGCACCATTAAGCTTCCCTTTTTGGGCACTCACACGCTGTTATGCCTTTTTTTTTTTTTTTAAGAAAAAGGGTGTTTGTGCTTGGCCAAGTGTGGAGGCGATGGCATCCCATTCATTTAGTCATGTTAAACTACATGAAATCACATAGAAACAATCCATGTACAACTGCAGCCTACCAGCCTAAGGTGCACAACCTAAATATGCCTCTCCTCTTTTTCCAGTCGTACACACATCACTTTCCTGGTGGCTTCACGCTCCAGCAGACCTTCTGATGCATCTGTTGCACAGGAAGTTCTTCCCAGCTGCAATCGGTGGTGGATGCTGATAACGGCGTTCCACAGGTTCAGCATAATCTGCCTTTGGACTGACAGACATGCAGACTGGACAGGTATAAGAGAGCTGAACTGAGACATTGAGAGCCTTCAGAGACTCACCAGACTGACACCATGATACAGATTCTGGCCTTCCTGCTTTTTCAGATAGCATATGGTGAGTAGCACAAAAGCAGAGACAGTAGATTATGAGTGGAATGAATACCACACAGACAGGCTCCAACACATCTGCTACTGTGTCTGTTATTGTTTTTAGTTTATGGCTGCGGTACTCCTGCCATTAAACCCAACACTAACAGAGTGGTGAATGGGGAGGATGCTGTCCCACATAGCTGGCCATGGCAGGTAACCCCACATTTTACATTACACTTGTAAAATCGTCTAATTTTGAGCTGCCTTACGCTTATGATACTGCAAAATGTTCTCAGATCTCTCTGCAGGTGAAGCATGGCAGCCGCTTCCACCACACCTGTGGAGGCACTCTGATCGGACCTCGCTGGGTGCTGACGGCAGGACACTGCATCTGGTGACTAATATTAAGGATAAAAAGACAAATGACAGAGAGGGTTACATGTGCTGTAAAGGGGATACCATAGTCATAAATGCATTTTGAATTGATGTCATACAGGCCTGGAGATGTGTACCGAGTGGTTCTGGGAGAACACGACATGAGCCAACAGGAGGGTACTGAACAAATCCGAGAAGTTCTGCGCATCGTAGTTCACCCTCTGTGGGACATTGACCATGTGGGTGATGGGTGAGTCAGGTTTGAGTGTAACACTTGCGACTGTATTTACCCATACTGTGGTGTAATGTAGCAAAGTACCGAAGTTCTGTACTCAAAAACATACCTGAGCTATGTTTACTCTACTTGAATATTCCCTTTTTCTATTCCAATACTTTTACAGTGACACAGTATTATACAACTAATTCAGTTAGTAGTACACATGTATGAGCAGAATAGTGCAATATTCTATAATAATAAACATTTGATGGATTATTTGTACACAATGGAATTTTTACTTTTATTTCAGTAAAGTCTGTGAGTGTTTCTTCACTCTAGCTATGTATTCATTTAAATCATCCAATAATTTACATAGTAAACATAATAACGAAACTATTTGCATATAATCATGAGTAACAGCAACAATGGGATACTTATAATATAATCATGTGTAATAGCAACAATGGGATATTTATAGTATAAATCACGAGCAAACTTTAATCAGTTTTTGCGTGGTGGCTGTCTTGGTCCCCATTTTTGTCTGTTTGTGTGCACTGTGTGTTGTTGTTTGTTTTTCTTTTTGTATATCTTATTTCAGTAATGGTATTATGTTATCTGTAAGCTGTTTTTTTTTCCCTGCCAGTGGGAAATTAGCTGTATGGCTATAATCTCTCATATTTACATGTAAATGGTCATTATACAAACTGTCCCATTTTAAAAACAAATAAATCATTCATTCATTCAAATGGTCTGAACTTTCCTGAAAGGTACTGTGTTTCACCACAGCTGTGGTTCAGTATAAATATTGAAGTGCTTTTTATCGCAGCAATGATCTGGCCCTGCTGAAACTGGATAAGAGTCCCATCATGAACGACAGCGTTGGCCTGGCTTGTCTTCCAGAGGCTGAAGAAATCCTTGCCCATGGAACACCTTGTTACATCTCCGGCTGGGGCAACCTTTACAGTAATGTCACTGTGTCCTGCACTTTTACCCTTTAAAGACACCTATTTGCACTGGCTTTTAATACAAGTGGGTGACTTTTATTTGTTATATCTTCTGTTTATGTTTTTAGATATTATCTATCCTAATATTGTGTATCTGTTTTTATCAGTTTCAGTATATTTTATCTCGTATATCTATATTTTGCACTAGTTTTATATATATCTTGTATTTTTACCTATATCCTTGTACAGCCCTTTGGGCACTTTGCATTGTTGTAAATGTGCTATAGAAATAAACTTGACCATGGCCTTGCAGATCACAGCAGAGTTTCATTTGGATATAGTTGGACTTTAGTGAAGTTGGACAGTCTATATTGTGTTCTCTTTATGCATCTATGTGTAGCTGATCAGTGCTTTCCTTGTATCTCAGCTCATGGACCCATGCCTGATAAGCTGCAGCAGGCCTTGTTGCCTGTAGTGGAGCACAGTGTGTGCAGCCGCAGTGACTGGTGGGGCATCAACGTCAAACGCACCATGATCTGTGCAGGAGGGGATGTTGTATCTGGATGCAATGTACGTGAGGCACCAAAAGAGAGCAACATGTACCTGACAGAAGTGAAAGGGATCAGCTACTTTATAATTGAATCCTGTCTCTGCGTTTCTGTCTCTTAGGGAGACTCTGGTGGGCCTCTCAACTGCATGGGTCAGGATGGAAGGTGGTACGTTCAAGGTGTAACCAGTTTTGTTTCCTCCCGGACCTGCAATGAAGTGAAGAAGCCCACTGTGTTCACACGCACCTCTGCTTTCACAGAGTGGCTCAGTGAGGTAAGTGAATCAATACTCAAGCTTTTCTTCATCTGAAGTAACACCTCACCTATGCGGTGGTCTGTCTGGAGGATCTGTGCTCAAGGTTATCATTTAATAAAACATTACACCCATGAATAAATTATAAGACAGTTTTCTCTTGTTGTTTCTGCAGGTCATGTTGAAGTACTGAGGATCTTCTGTGTACGTAAATGATCATTTCCAAAACTAATGAGGTCCCAGGTTCTACTGTTTTTCCTGTTAAAAGTCTGCACAATTACAATTTGTACAGCTGTATCAGAAAATATAATAATTCAGTATGTAGTTATTAGTAACTATTAGACAAGCTTTAAAAATAAAAGACAGGGAGTTATCATTGCTCTTGTTGTATGGTATTTTATTATTAAAGGTTGCATCACATGTACACGACCAGTCAAAAGTTTGGACTCACCTTCTCATTTAAATGGCATGAGATGGACCACAGATGGCCAACCAGTGCTGAGCATCACTGGGAACTCCTTCAAGACTGTTGGAAAACATTTCAGGTGACTACCTCGTGAAGCTCATCAAGACAATGCCAAGAGTGTACAAAGCAGTAATAAAAGCAAAATGTGTCTATTTTGAAGAACGTAAAATGTAAAACATGCTTTGAGTTATGTCACACTTTTTTTAACTACATAATTCCATATGTGTTCATTCATGTTTCGATGCCTTCAGAGAGAATCTACAATGTCAATAGTCATGAAAATAAAGAAAAACCAGGTGTGTACAAACTTTTGACTGGAAAACAAACACAGTTACAGTTGTTACCACAAAGGCCCCTCTGCCTTTTTCATGTGTTCATATGATATATAGTGTCCCATCATATATCATCCCTCCTGCTCCGTGATAAAAAAAACTTGAGAAATGGATGCCCATCAGCATGCATACAGGACTTATGAATCAGTATTTCCAATCAATCCTGACCAAGGTCGGCCAAGTGTCAGTGTTGGTGAACATACTGTATGATGCACGCAGGTAGGAGTGAAGCTGGAAAGCAGCATTTCACATCAGATAAATAACAGCCATAAGTTACTCTGATGCAGAACCTCAGCAGTCTGCCGCATCAGATAACAGCAGCACCACTTTTGACAAATAAACATCCAGTTTCTGGCAACTTATTTTAGTATTTTTAGAACGGTATAGCAATATGGATAAATGATGAGCTTCTTTTTGATCCATCACATCTACATTTACATTTAGCATCACAAAAATATGGATGTGTGAGTGTGATGTCCTGTATTTGTGAATCTATTTTATGACTCAATATATTAATTTAAAGGGTTATATTTTATAAGAAAGGTGGAATTCTACAAGACAGAATCCACAGATATGATTTTTAGAGTTCAAAAAGTATGGTGAAACAAAATATCGTGATGCAAAAAAAAAAATGAATGTGATCTTCTAAAGCAGGAGCATCATGTCTAGATACAATTATGATATCCAGAGTAATATTTAATGGTCAGTGGGAATAGACCTTCATGCTCCACTTCATTAGAAATTAAGCAATAAATCCCTTCAGCAGAGCTCATCCAGTCTCGACCTCAGACTTGGATAAATAATGTTGAACTCCACAAAACCATAGGATTTAACTGCATAAGTAAGTGAAGGTTTGTTTCAAGCCTGGCTTTGGACACACTTTCCGTCATTTATCTCCATCTGCTGGCAGATGTGGGAACATGCTCAGTTGTGACAGTAAAACACCAGCTCCACTCAGTGGCAGCAAAGGGAGCTGAAGGGACACCTATGCAGTTGACAAATATAGCTGCTCATTATATGACCAAAAATTCCACCAGACTCCTGTTGCTTTTCTGTCTTTTTTGCTTTGTGCAGAGTTTACACAACAGTTCTGTTTCTCCCAAACCCTCTCCCACCATCATGACAACATAGTCCAAATAGTGTGGTTTTAAGTGTGAAAAAACCCAAAACAAATGGCAGATTTCAATGTCCCAAGGTCAGCTTTAATTGCATCTGTCTGAATTTCCCTGGTGAACGGGCATTGATCCTACAGAGAACAGTTTAAAATATGCAATAAACACTGTAACCAATGTTTTGGTGATAAATCATGGGGAGGCTTCCAGCACTGAACCGTTATCTTCTTGGCTGCAGTCAAGCCTGCAAGACAGATTTCGCTCGACCTTTTTGCGATAGAGACTTCAGAGTCTGGAGTTTAACTGTGCTAACTTAAGTTTTTGCTGGTCTGGTAGGACTGCTATCCCTGTTCGATAACCTCTGCACAAGATCGAAGTGAGGGTCACGAGACCCCAGACTGATAGTGAACTCTACCTTTGTGCTTCAGTCCCCAGGAAATTACATCACATGTACAAACATGCATCATAGAGTGAAGGGACATTGCTTGAAGGACATTCTGTGGACGGTCAGATTTCTTCAGATCAACTTTAGTGAGCTGATTTTGGGGGAAGTCACAACAGGGCTAAACTATTGTAGTATGGGCCATAACAACAATTTTAAGAAATTACATTGTAGTTATTTGGAGGTGTAAGGAAACTATGTATTTTATCTTGTATTCTTAATTATTGTGTCTTCCATTTTAATTTTCTTAATCTCTTCAGTGGTCCATTAACCCATGATTTCCAGGTGGTTTTCATCCTAAGTACTGTGTGTTTTTTAATAAAATCATGCTGTTTTCTGTATTCCAGCTGCATTTACTTGTTTGATAATGATTCTGACACTTCTATGTCAAAGTATTACTTTTCTTTTTAACCCAAATTTATTGAGAAAAATATTGTTATTATACTCTATTCATTTTGAGAAGCTGGCAGGCTAAGAAATAAGGTTAACAAGACCATCATTTTGTCCTATTTTTGTGTGGCTGCATTTTTCTACAGATATTGGCATAAAGTTTGTGTTGAGTGTCGTGTTGTCACTTTACTTTTTATTTAAGCACACCCAGATGTCAAATTTTACCCCAGAGTCTAAAACACAAGGGACTCTCTATGCTTCCAAATGTCCAGGAATAGTGATGCTAGCACATGCATTTACATAATAGTGTTATTTTGATGTTGACTCTTAATCTGTCATGCATATGATTAAGCAGAAACACTGCATACTTTTCATCACATCCCACGTCAGTCTCTTTGTGGTCATAACCTCGATAGCCACTCAGTCTCACCGCCCCCAGAGACTCAACCAGTACGGACGAGTTTTAACAGCTGAGTTTTATGGTTTTATGGGTTATGGCGCTGCATACTCAAAGCATAATACTACAGGGTGGCCCCAGGCTGTAACAAGACTGCAAGCAGTTTGACCCTCCTGTGGACTGTGCCAGCATGGCAGTAACATGGCATCAACTCGGTGACCTTAGAGGCAATGATTGACTCAGAGAAGATAGCATCTCTTGTAATATAAACAAAACGTAAAATCTATTTTAGGCAGGGGAGAATACAGTATAGAGCTCTGTAAAGGTATAGGAGTAGTCAAACAGTTTGGAAATAATGCGTGGAGTTCACGTTTGTCCTTAATAAAAGCATCTCCCTGTGCTTTCAAAAGAAATAAAGCAGCAATATAATGACATTTTGATTAGCCCGTGGGTGGAGGACAATGAAAACAGAATTCCAAAGGTTAAGGGGTAAAACTCAGCTGATCTTTAAATCGTGTCCATCGCAGAGTATTCGGGTCTTCTGAAGTCACATGGAAGGGAAAACCCACTGCACAAAGGCCTAATGTGTTAGTCAATAAATAACTCTGTGAACTGTAAAATACAGACACTTTAAGATGCTTCTTCACTCAGCGGCACTTTGGGGCTTGTCTTGTGTGTAAGTCATGCAACGTTACTTTGTAAACTTTGTTTTAGGTCAAGGTCACAGTGAAATACTGCCGGGGCCAATGAGATATCTGCATAAATAATATCACTGCTCATAACTGCACAGAAGCTAAGATGGTGTGGCATAATCAATTAGTTATCAGTAAGTCACTGTAAATAGATAGAGGCATTAATAACATGCTACACCTGTCTTTTATGCCACTTATCAGCTAAATAATTACAGGATAACCTTAATTTTGAGATGCAGTCATTTGCAAATGCTGCATTTTCTAAGTTTTAATGTTCATGTAGGAGCGTCAACTGATAATCTGTCAGTTACGTGCAAAGTTTTAGATGTGTTTGTAGCTGCAATGGGAATTAAAGGTAATGAAATGTGTTTAACATGTAACATTTTGTGACATTTATACAGTCTACACACACACAGGAGAGTAATTTTAGCTTTATTTGGCTGCTTTTAGAATGTGGATTGTTTCTGTAGATGTGAAGTGAAAATTTCAGGTGTTTCCAACTTTACCCAAAGGTATTGCTTGATGTAAATACCATCTACTCTGCTCATTTCTGATAAAGTTATTCACATAAAGTAAGTATGAATTTAGGATAAGACTAATGTATTCTGTGAATGCACTGAATGTTCTTTATTTTTAGCTTTCATTGATATATCACCATGAAATATATTGGCCTTGTGATGGTTAACCCTTAAAGGCCTGTTTTGTGTTTTGTTTTGTTTTGGTTTTTTGCTAACTTGTACATGATTTTCTCTCCACATTTATCCTTTCTGAATTTATTGACCACCATTCATTATTATTACTATCCTCTGCCTTTTGCATTTTCAGTGAAAATTACCTATTTTTCTATATTTAATTTAATGATCATGTAGATGTTCATAAAAACTTAGCAGTTTAAATTAAATAGTTATTATATTAAAACAGAGAAAACCGATGGAAAAAGTGACATTTTCAGCCAAATAAATCCTTAATTGAACATAAAAACATGTGTCTACAACCACTGTCATTTGTCAGACTGTATGGGTTTTACTGGTGAATCAGTAAAATGAGCCTATGAGCCTCTAAACGTCCAAATAAAACCCATGATGCTGCTAAAAAGCTGAGAAACTGCATTTTACCTGAATTACTTAAATTTATTGATATGATTTAATGGTTTGAAAGTTATTAAACAGTTTAGATCAGCAGATGCTTTTAGTCTCTGGTAGTTTTTTAGGCGTTTGAGGGTTGCATATTCATAGATGTTAATTACTGTGAATGTTGTGTTCAAAGACCAGGTGTGTCTTTTGGCAAGATGTTTTTTACTTTTTAGACACATGGAGCAGCAGTTGTTTTACTGAACACCGTGTATGTGATACTGTCACCACGTTGCTGAGTGGTGCAGTGAAGTGGCGCCGTGAGATTATTGCTGTTTATCACCAGTTGTTTTGAAGCCATGCCTTACAGATTAGTTACTTTCCTTTCACAAGGCCCAAATAAAAACATGAAATGTGTTGTTGTTTCACCAGTTTTTAATTTATGATGATTAAATGGATGAATATGGTAACTGTGTCAGCTGTTCATCAATCTTCAATGACTGCAGTGCAAATAAAATGTCTGGAATTTTTTCAGCACATAGAGAATCTAATTTGACTTCTTTTTACTCTAATGAAGGCTGATTAAATGCATCATCAAAAGGGTGTTCCAGTAAGACCTACTCCCTCATTCCCTCACTCTCTTGGAATTCAGTGAAACATAAAACCAAAATATATGAATATGTCACATTGAAAGGTCAGTGCAAGTAACGCTTTAACCATAAAAATCCCCCCTATTCCCTGGCTTTAATGATAAGTTAATGTGATGCTACCAAATGTGATGATCGTAATAATCCTATTATCCCTCATCAACTATCAATCATCCCCAAAAATAAGTGCTGATAAGTTACATAACTGATTGAGTTACTGCAACTATATCACTGAGGCGAATTTTTTTCCATCAACTCGGTGAACTCGTTTTTATATACAGCTCTAAATCTGCAGAGATTACTTTATTGCAGTTTGAGAGTAAGTGATATATGAGGGGGAGCTTAATCATTTACTCATATTCACACCATTTACTTTAGATGTAATATGTGATGTTGTTACAGTTATATCTCAGTCATATCTCTAGCTATAAAACTAATTAGTAGTATGCTTGTGCGTGTACAAGCATGTGTGTTATTAAAGCTTCTTTTTTTTTTATAGAACTGTTTATTTTAACCTTTAAAGATCCAGTACTACTTTTCTCGCAGTTCCAAAATAGTTTTTTCCCTCAATATTTAACTTCTCTTAAGTGATTTATCAACATTTATTATAATATTATCCTCTGCATTTTGTGTTTTTTCCTGCATTTAATTTACTGATCATGTAGATGTTTATTAAAGCTCAGCTTAGAGTTGAGGGTTACACTGCAAAAATCTAAATCTTACCAAGTGTATTTTTCTCATTTCTAGTCAAAATATCTCATCACACTTAAAAT
>JAPQRP010049611.1:0-12649 GCA_037367295.1 Apogon hyalosoma | reverse complement strand
GTCATCATTAGGTCCATCCTGGGGGAAATATGTCTACATTTACCTTTAATTATTGAGTCTAAACAGATGGAAAAGTGACAGATACCAGAATAAACCCAGTTTCCGAGAAGCGCCATACTGCAAAAATTATACTTGGATATTAACAATCATTTTAGGTCTGGTTCCACATTCAGACCAATTCAATCTCTAGTGGGTCAGATCAATAAAATACTATCACAATAACCTATAAATACGGCAAAAATTTTCTCTTTATAAATGTAAACATTTTTATGTAATTTTACTGTATTTACACAGTAAGAAACTATCGTTTCACAAAAATGTGAATGACCTGAACAACCTAAAATGTCTTAATAAAAGTCAGTGTATTTGTATCAATATTCGGTCCATTATTAAATGTTCTGTGTATTCGTAGATCCACTGTGATCTGTACGTTAGAATGCAAATGTGTAAATGACAAACCGAAGCAGAATATTTGTACAATTGCACTTGTCTGTCTTAAGAAATTTCAGTTTGTTCATGATATTCTTATTGTTTTGAAGGATAGTTTGTAGATGTTAACATTTTCATTATGTAATTTTACTTTTTTGCTCTAAAACACAGATGAAAATTTGGAGTTGACATTATTTATATATTATTATGTTATTATTTTACTGGTCAGGCCCACTGCAGATCAAATTTGGCTGAATGTGGAACTGAACTAAGTTAGACAACCCAGATTTAGACAAAGAGTAAAGTTTAAATCCAGGCATTAGTTTAGTCAGTTTCAGTCACTGACAAGTGCAGTGCAGAGCACAAAAACAACAGGAGTAAAAGCAGACTTTATCATACAGACTCCTTTGAAAACCTCAGAGTATGAAGATAAAACCAAACACACTGTTACTGTTACTGCTGAAGACATTTAAATGGACAAACAAAAACATACAGTCAAGGTGTGATTTCAGCAGTTCAGGTGGCTATTTTCCTGCTGTCTTATTTAAAAAGGAATCCAACTCTGACAAATACCACATCTACAAAACTATCTAATCACCTCACACCCTTCAGTTCTAAACTAAATATTAGATGAATATGACATTTTATGATGGAGATAACAGTTCATTAGTGGTGTGGACAATGTTGACGATGCTAGTCCACTGTGATGGTCGTCCTGGTGTTGTGGTCTGAGCTGTAACAGGAACACTGATTCCAAGCAGATAAAATATCCTACTGTACTTGAACTGTACTTTACATGCCTGTGGTCGCTGTAGGTAAACACACTGACTCTAATCTCCTAAATCTCTGATACGATCCTGCTTTTTACTCTGTACGGACAAAGCTCATGTGTAAGTCAACTGCACATTTGTCAAATCTCCTTGGTCTTTATTTAGTTTAAAGTTTCACTTATCATTTTTATTATAATTTTGGCAATGCTGCAGTAGTGGTAGTTTTTTTTCTTAATCTAGTAGTTGATGAAACTATTTTAGACCTGAAAAAATTAATCAACGCCAAACATTTTTAAAAAAAATTATTCTATGGCAATTTTCCTACATGGAAGCTTCATGTCCATTTATCTGCTGTTAAACATAGGTTCCATTGTTGTGTTTCGCAGACACTTAGGATCAAGAGAAACAACATGGAGCATAGCTCAGAAGACAAAAGGACAAAAAGGCAGAACATGTTTGAAGTGTGGGACAGTTTAAAAGGAAAAAAAAAAAAAAACAGTCCAATGCATCCACTGTGGTACGGAATGTGAAAGTTAACGCTCAGAACTTATGTGAGATTAAGATTCTTTATTTTGTCAGCAGAGGTTCACACAGGTAAACATGCAACACACCAACATTTGTCCTCTGCCTTTAACCCATCACTAGAGCAGTGGGCTCACCATATCAGGCACCTGGGGAGCAAATGGGGACGGGGGTCAAGTGCCTTGCTCAAGGGCACACCAGCCAACAACTCTCCACCAGTCCAGGGAATCGAGCCGGCGACCCATCGGTCACAAACTGACTCTCCAGCCATCTAAACTGCAGCTGCCCTCATGTAGCAGTGGATAGTTATATCATTAACTTTAGCTCAAAAAACTAAATGTTGCTGCATCACTTTAATTCAAGATTTGCTTTAACTGTTGAACTGACGGAACATATGCTGCATCTCATTTCTAAACACTCAAAAGTATCCAAATCTAAAATATAATTTATAAAAATATCCTTTTACTTTGATATTTCTTGTGGTTGTTGTTTCAGCTGGTTCTGTGGTCTTTTCTATCACTGTGTGTTGTGTTTGATTGTTTTATGAACTTTTATAGTATTTGATTAAATTGTTGTTTTTTATAATTTTATCATGTTTTTAGATGTGAAGCACTTTGGTCTTCTTTGTGTTGTTGTGAAGTGCTAAATAAATATACTTTGATTGAATGATTAATTGACTGGTTCTGAAATAAAGGACACATTTGTCATTTTCAGACATGTCTGTTTCACATTCTTATTATTTTTTCTCCAATTCAAATAATTGTTTTATCAAATTATAGAAAATAAAAGATAATCAATTATAAAAATACTTGATAGCCGCAGCTCTACAAAATTTTGATTTTAACCAGTTTAAAGATGTAACAAAATTAAAAGAAAATGACAGAAGATGCAACTTCTTGGTTTACAAGCACTTTATAGTCGCTTTTCCATTGGACATCTGCGTAAAACTTTACCGATATTTACTAAATGTCGAAAAAACAGAAGTGCGTAATGTGGGTTTTTCCAATAATTCACAAATGCGATGATCTGTTTATTATCGCGAGATGTCACAAGAAGTCATTCCATAAATATGGCGACGAACGTAAATTTGGTTGATTTACAGTTATATTCATTATTATTCTATATTACCCCTCTATCTCCTACTAAATTAAAAAATTATGTGGGTTCCTGGTGTGTCCACACATACCACGGCATGTTACTTTTAAAACTCTTCTTCTCTTATTGTAATATCCATCAACGTATGTTTTTTTTTTTTTTTTAATTCATGTGACTAGTTGCGCAAAAAGCTCTTTCTATCGCAGTTTTGCACAATATACCATTTGTACTACGACTGAAAAACCACCTCTTGCCAGCGCAAAAACTTTTAATCGAAAAACAAAAGTGTTTTGGTGAAATTGTAGTTTTTCCATTGGGTAAACTTTTATGCACAAGTTATGTTCACACAATTTGAGGGTCAAAGGAAAAGAGACTTATGATTATTTTTATGAACAAAACAACAGGAGAACAAGCTCAGGTGTTATTCAACAATGTTCCACTTCACCACGATTAATTGTAGTTGGGTGACAAGATTCTATTTTGCTAAATATTATTTGTTACCGCACCACCCCTGTAGGTGTGGCTCGTAGGAGGATATCTGATGTACAGGATGTGTGCTATATGAGACCCCACCATTAAATGAACCTGAACTCAAACCACACAGGAAATGTGAACAGGCCACGCCCACAGTGGGAGATCGTCTATTTCAGATCCTCTTATCTGACTGAATATCTCAGTGGTGATTTTGACAGATCCCACTCACCTCTTCAGAACACCATCCACATGACTCAGCCACTTGGATACACTCTCCACATGACTGGGCATTGGCCTTAATGCATATGCTTCCCTCTGAAAAACACCACACAAGTTTCCATTAGATCACCTACTGAAAGCAGCTCCAGTAACCTCTGTTCCAGTCCAAAAAACTGAGTCATGCAGAGAAAAGCTCTAGGCAGCATACCAACTCATGACTTCACCTTGTAAAAAAAAAAAAAAACCTTTTAGCCAACATCATAAAACCATGAATGAAAAAATACAAGACTTTAAGAACAAGAGAGGATCAAGTTCTACTTCAAGCTAAGATGGAGAAATAATGAGACATTTAAAATGATAAATGAACAGACAACAGAGTCAATGTTTTGAATGTGTTGCATTGGCCTGTACTGGCTTAGCTGATGTTTCACAGTCAAGAAACACAAACCAAGTGACATTCATGACACGTGCAGGTTCTTACCTTTCTGTGCCCTGACGCCACCAAGGACCAATGATAACGTTACTATAAAAAGCCACCGTAGATCCATCTGCACAGAGAAAAAGCAAACACTGTAACACAACATTCTCCAAATGAAATGAGGTGGAATACATCTGCATTAGAAGCAGGACACATTTTAAAACAGCTTCAAAAATTGAAAATATCATTATAACATTCGCTACTTAAGGGATTCCATTCCATCGCAGACTCAATGAGAAGGTGTACAGAAATGTGACGTACATGCTTTTGGCCAGTGCCAAGTCTGTGTGATACATTGACAAATGTCTGTTTTGTCATATTATGCTCTAACTCTGGCCAAAAACAGCAGCTACTTCTGTCACATGGACGTTAGTGAACAACACTTACAAAAAAATACCTAAAAACACTAAAACTGTTGGGGTTCATATGACGTCCTTCCTCTCCAGGTTGGTAGTTTTTCTGTCTCTTCTACTTAGGTTTTGCACCTAAACCTTATAACAGTATGAAAAAAAAAAATTTATTGATATCGTACAAGGTGCCAGATGATAATATGTATCAGTATCTGGATATAAAATAACCAGTATAAGTATATGAGATGTGGCTCCCATGTATTTTCTTTATGCATGCACATTGTAATTAAAAAGTGTGATTACGTCTACAATGACAAGTCGACTAGTTGGCAAATAGTCAACAGCAAAATGAGTCTGTGGTCGTTAGTGACATCATGCACATTTGTTAAAAGGAAAAATGTTTATTTTATGGCTGATTGCATTTCTTGAGTGTTTCATTTGTTTAAGAAACTTTGTGATACACTGTAGTTTTTATGCACAAAATTGCCTTTTTTATGGGTAAAAAAGACTGTTGTATTGCTGCTGCAATATTTGTTGAATATTGAACTGAATAATTGCGTAACCAACTTTGAATGAATTCTAAATATCGTCACCAAATGTTCTTTTTAAAGGAAAGAAGATGTATTTTATTTCTGCAAGAGCCGTTGGGTTTCTTTTTTTTTTGCAGTTCATAATCTGACTAGTTGCCTGGTCGTAGTTGATAACTAGTTGCAGTCCTAGTGTGGACATACAGCCATGGTGTGTACATACATAAGTCTGCCTTTATACAGGACACTGCAGCTAGTGCATGCTTTAAATTAGCATGTGTTATAGTTCATTTAGTATAGTTAAGCGCTCAATTACTGTTAGACAGCACAGAGGTGGAGTATCTCATTTTTCTTATTCCCAATATGGTGGAATCCTTTTGCCCACTTTAAACTGGCACAGATCACATCAGCGTTAACACTAACCACATACTTCATATCTGTTGCTGACTGCAGTTAAAGCAGGCCTATTTAAAGCTGTGCGTTTACTCAAATAAGATTCTCCCTGAAGCACACACAAGGACTGAACACAGACAAAATAAAAAGACAGGAAAAACATGTTATGTCTTAAGTGGCATTACTCACAATGAGTCTAAGAGCAGATGGGTAATGACTTTAACAGAACAGCAGAGGCAGCTTCCACACAAACACATAAGCAATGACAAACATCTGAAACCAATGGTGAAGAATCCAAAATGGAGGGAAACAATTTGTTTCATTAAACAGTCTGATGACGCCTCTGTACCACACTGCGCTGCCATAAAACACTTGACCACATCAAAAACACAACTCCATACAACACAGCTGAGGACTCGGTACTAGAGGGGTGGCTCAAGTTGTTTACTGAGAGAGGTCTGAGCTGAAAAAAGTCACAACTCTGGAACAGAAAACAGAAAAGGCCTTGGTGATTTCACACATCCATACTTGGTCAGGCGCCTCTTCCTGGTTTTCTCACATTCCCATCGGCTCCACTAACACGACTGGCAAACTTACAAACCAACTGGGAGTGTGTTTTCCCCTAAGGCAAGACACATATTTGACAAAGCTGGTGTCAACAGTCCCTACATACATAAATAGTCCAAAAGAATCTACCAATTCAAAAATTCTAAAAAATGTTGTGTAGATTTGCACTTCAGAGGTAAACCATCTCTTTATAGAAACATGAGTGAAGTGGAGGTAAACTGGCTGTCTGTTGTACAACGGTTGCTGGGTAACAAGTGAAATATGTTTGCTGCTGTGCCATGGGTCGGAGGGTACAGGCAGCTACAAAAACAACCACATCCTGTAAAACCAGGCCTAATGACCAAACTTCAGTGTGCATTTCCCCTATTAGTGCTTTAGAGATGGATATCAAACTGCTGGTGGGAAATACACAGAAAGATCAGAACAGGCAGTGTAGAAGAGTCGTTTAAAGTTTGTCAAAAACAGTAGTTTAGTGTGTTTTTAAAGTTTTAAAGGAAAACTGCAGTCTGAATTCACACATCCATACTTTAACTCTAGTGCCACACAAGGACAGACAATGTTCAGCTTTCAGCAAAAAGCTTCGTTAAATTCTAGTGAACTCTGGCTGCAAAGACCACGTCCACAGCATTAAGGCTCTGAGATCACATTCCTGAAGACCCTCTTTGTTTACCGCTCTGGGGCTCAGCTCTGCAAATGGCAGAGAGTTGACAGACTGGGAGGCATTCAGGAACTCTACAGACGGTGTGGCCCGTAAAAAGGAAGAAACTGGCATTTCTACTGATTACTGTGAGGGATAAGGGCTTTAGGATGAGGTCTGGCTCTACATCTAACAATGGGTCAATGATATGTAGGCATGACTTTTTCCCCATTTCCAAAGTGGGTCAGAAAGGTACTTTCTCAAAGACAATTTTTAGTTATGCCTAAATAAAATGTTTTATTTATTAGTATTCATCAAGACAACAAATTGTCCTGTTTAGGAGAGGCCTTTATAACTGGTATACATGTCAGGTCAAGTCAGCTCCAGTTATGGGACTCAGTACTCATAGTATTTGATTTAGCAATGTCCTGATCTGGATTTTTGTGCTTCTGATCCGATCCGATTTTTTATGATTAGTTTTGCCATTACTGATCCGATACCGATCTGACACCAATACTTTTTACTATGAAATTTGGATTTAAATGTGGAGTCATTATTTGTAGGTTATTATTCTATTATTTTACTGTAGATCACAGTTGGGCTGAATGTAGAACCTGAACTAAAACAAGTACGATACCTTTGACTCTTAATAACTTTAGGATCATTTTTGCACTTTCCAAATCCACACTGTGGGCCAAATTAGAACCTTTGGTGGGCCAGTTTTGGCCCATGGGCCGAATGTTTGCCACCCCTCCTACAGTGCATCTATGGACAGGTCTGTCCAAGGATTAGACAGGGTGCGTTCCGTGCCGTATGTACCTCACAATGAGTACACGTATATCATATGACCATACAAACTGAAAGAGAAACTTGTAGATACTTAACTAATTCTCTAAAGGATCCCACAGAGTCGGGCGCACTGTGCGTGTACTGTGCCCTGCGTGGACTCCGTAGACATTTGAGGTTTCATAGTCAAGCGTACCAATTTCCTAAATTTACATCATCCTACGTTGTGTGACGCCGAGTATGCATACGCAGAGTTGTAATAATTGAGCTCTGCGCAGACGTGTCCACCGGATGTCTGCTTTGGGTCCAAGTATGAGTGGACACCCAGATCAGCCCCATCTCGTGACTAAATCCGATCTGATCTTCTAAAAATGCCAGATCGGCAGCCAATACTGATCTTTAGATCGGATCAGTACATCTGTAATGATTAAAACTGGACCATAATATTGGAGTCTGGCCCACATCATCTAAAACCACCCACCTAAACATAGTTTTTTCTGGGATAGTTCACATGCTCTCGTGGACTTCCACACATAATCATATTTACCCTTTAACACATTTCAGGCGACTCATCACTACTATACATGTGAATCTGTCAACAGAGACAGCCAAGATGACTACTTTCTTCCTTACTTCCATCATCACATCAGTGAAAACCTATGTGTTTCATTGTCTACCTCTTGCCCCACTGGACATAAGAAAATCTAGATTTGCCTTGCTGATGTGGTATTTTCCTTTCTGCGGGTAAGTAGGTAAACACTACAGCTGGGCTCTGCTGCTAACCTGGTACACTAATGTGGTCCAGTGTCAGTTTGGACTAATGTCGATCCAGTCTCCACAGTAGAACCAAGGACTGCTTAGATCAGAGGTGGAATTAAGGTCAACTGGACCAGGTCGGTGTCCACCTCCGACTGGACAGCAGGGTCTTTCTGTGTCCCTGACTTTAATGTAGGACAGAGTTGACGTCACATTCATTATTAGTTTCTGTTGGAAGTAACTGGGCTTTTTCACAGTACTGACAAATTAATCATTTAACATCACACCTGACAGGAGGTGACAGATTAAATATGGTGAGGTCTGATCCATATCCGACTGGTGTAAAAGCACTCAGAACTGTGAACTCAGACAGCACTAGACTGTGGAATGTGGTGAATACTTCAGAAAGGAGGTCAGTGGAGTATCTGTCATTTCAGTCATTATGGATGCAGCATCAATCATCCCAAGTACAAAAACTGTCATTGCTTTAATTATTAATGTTTGTCATTAATAATTGTGCTTTTAAGCCCAACTGTGAGGTGTAGAGTTGAAGCCACAGTATCCGTCTCATAACTCATATGATCTACATTGCAAACTGATGTCATTTCCTGGCTCACAGTCAGTTTAAACACTCATTTTGGGAGAACATTAGATTATATAAAATAAGCAGTGAATGAGTTATAAAAGGCAGAGATTATTCAGGTCAAACAGCGGATAACCGGAAACACAAGCATAAATCCCACATGCTGAGGTCATAAGGTGCCTTCAAATACACAGAAGGTCATCATTTTCCTCCACACTGTCCATTTCTACTCCTCTAGTCTTCCTTTGTTCAGACGGTTGTACAGAGACATTGGCCTCAGAGTCCAGATGACAAATCTGAGAGGCTAATATTTAGACGAACAGAAATAAACTGTATTGAATCATGACTTTGTATGGTCAGACTGGAGGAGCCAGACTGTGGTTCATGCTTTGTGTCAGTGGTGTTGAACGTTGGTGTCACAACATTCTGCCATTGTTAACAATAGTTAAAGCTGCTCAGTGGATGTAGAGACTGTGGTTTTGCACTGTGCTTTAAATATACCGGGTGTAACTTGGGGCTGTAAATAAAATACCATTCCTTATCAAATAATCTGTCCTTACACTTTCGTAGAAAAAAATTAAACAAAATGAATAAACATCAAAAGTCCAAGACAAATTTCCTCTAGAGGACAATGAAGTGAATTTGGATTCTCTGAAAACTGTATGCCCATGTTCTCCCCCAAATTTCTCTGAATAGATAAGGTTTTATGTTGATGCAATGTCAAAACCAAAACTCAACCCAACTTTCAACACAAGTTGTGGTTCTTCACATGCTACAGCATGTTTTTTTCAATCAGGAATGCTTTGGAACAGCTGCTGCTCAGAGCTGAGTGAAACTCAATCCTCCATAGTGCTGCTTTCTCTTGTCCAGTGGCTGCCATCAGTCTCTCAGAGGTTGGAGGCCTTTGGATTCAATTTGCAGCCCCTGGGATCAGTTTGGACACAAAGTCACACTCAGAAAATTCACTAATTCATTCTTCTGCACAAGTACTGGGCCGTCTTGTGAAGAATCGAGCCCCTGTGTGATACATCCGCCTACTTCACTGAGGCATGTCTTTGGTGTTTCTGTGGTGAAGGACAGGCAGCGCTGACAGAACAGGGGAACATTCTTTCACAACAAAAATTCAAGAATGGACACAGTTACATGATGTTACATTTACTGCTGCCGCGATTAGGTGACGTAATCGACCATGAAAATTAGTCGACGGCAATTTTTTTTAGGCAATGTGTTGTTTTACTATTGACCACCTATTTATTTTTGGTCTCCCTCCCGTCTCAAACGCAGTAGGAATGGGATCTCCCTGCAACCGCTGCCAGAGACAAACCACAGGTATGTCGTGATGGCATGGGTATGCAGCGGTGCCTGGGCAATCCATGCCGGCATTGCCTCCTGCAGCTGTACCTCAGAGAGAGAGAGAGAGAGAGAGACCCCATCTTATAAGCACATCAAGCCCCTCCCCCCCAGCCTGTGTACCTCATTGACCACCCCCATCCCCCCACAATACAAAATAAAATGATCACAACAAAATAATAAACACGTGATTTTTTTTTAATTTGTCGTTTAGATTAGTCGAGTAATCAAAAAATTTTGTCAAAAGATTAGTTGTCAGAAAATTAGTCACTAGCGGCAGCACTAGCTATGTTCATAAAAATTTCAAATCATTTCAGCTGTTAATACTAACACTATAAAGACCTGGCCAACAGGTTGGGGGTTGGGGCCTGGGGCCACCAACCCCTCCAGTAAAAAGCACACCTGTTACAGAAAGTCAAGCTGAAACCAGATTCTCTCCTTAGAGACAAAGATGGAGTTGGCTTGTGAGTGGCCTATACCCTGCCAGGGGTGAAGATGAATTTAATTAGCCATCATCAAAGCTGTGCATGTAGCTGCTATACCAAACTAACAATTGTCTTAATATCTGTTTGACACCTATTCCGCTGTTTAAGAAGTATTAAATCCACACTATCACACCACAGACATCTTGTCGTTGTCATGTAATGCATCACCGTACACTGTATCATCCATTTGGATAAAGGCAGACACCCATTCAAAACTAGGTACAGCAGTTTATCTGAATTAATTGAATTCCAAACTCTGTACTTGATGAAAGTGCATCATGTTGCTGGTTTTACTGGTTAAATTCCTAAAAATGATATGACAAGGTGACATGAATGAGCTTTAGTCACAATTGATCTGAATGTGTTCAGTGGTTTTCAAGGTAATCAGTCATTAAAAACATATCAGCACTGCATGTCCAAACCTTCCTATTCTATTAATGTTGATTTTGCATCATGGCTGGTTTGTAGCACCAACATTGTTTGTTCATAGAAGCCAAAACAATGATGACAACACAAGGACAAACTGGTAAAAGTAATAGGTTCAGACATTGGAAGGAAGTTGGACTTACAGGAAATAAAGTGTAGGACATGTTAGAAAACTTGAATCATCCTCTTCAAAATCACATAAAGCAGTAAACAAGTGCAGCAGACGGAATATACTCCCACTATTTTGTAAATAATTCTATTATTCTCTGTTGAATCTGAATGAGTGACAATGGAAAAAAAGCATTCCATTTACTCTTGCGTAAAAGGCACAACCGTGTACATAATGTACATGTGACTTTAACATGACCATACCACGTTTACCATATTTAAATGATGACCTCTGTCCTTTTTTCTTCAAAGTGCTCGTCTCCTGTCTACTCTGTTAGTGTCAAAAGAAGGCACTAAATCAAACTAATTAATAACAAATGCACACATTCCGTGTATGTCAGTGTCAGTTGACACTTAAAAACAGTAGGTCAGTGACCATGTGTCTCCACTGTTTCTGTGTTTACTCCTTCCCCTGTTCACTGACTGTGCCAACAGTCAAAAAGTCCATTATTGACTGTTACTCAAAGGAGAAACTCCGTATGTTTAGTCTGAGGCAGCAGACCTCCTCCAGTCACTGGTGTACAGAGCTTAATGAAGTCACTCATTAATATCATCAAATCGCTGGTGTGAAACAGCTACAGAAATGCCCTACAAGACAACAAAGACTCATTGACTTGCCGTCTGTTTAGCTAACATTTAGCTCCTGAGCAGGTGTGTTGTTGATATGAAAGAGTTTCTTCACATGAGTAAAATGTGCTGATAGACTCTCCAGACTCCGTGGGCCTTCATGACCCCTTTATGGATCTGTACTGAGCTCATATGGTTTCACACAGACCTACAGGTGAACAAAAGCACATCTGGGAGTGTTTAGAATTAACAAGAACCACGTTTAGACCAACTGAGAGACCTCATAATGTTCCAACACATGGCTAACTTGATATGTGTTCATACTGTTGTCATCATACTTAAACACTGGATTGTACACCATAAGCCACGTTTTGTCATTTCTATGGTGAAATATACAATTTAAAATACTTAAAACTAAATTTGACACTAAAATGTCACTGAATGACACTTCTGCACCTCCCTCAGTATATGACCATATAAGAGCCACAATCCAAAAGTGTTTCCTGTAGACTGTGTTTTTCACAGCTCCTTCTATTTAACACCAACACATTCAGTCTCTTAAAATAGAAGTTAATTCAACAATACATAAATACTAGGGATGGGTATCGTTAACAGTTTATAGATAATAGGACTACTGCTTATCGATCCAGTACTTTAACAGTTTTTGTATTGGTAGTTTTTTCAGTCTAGGGTTAGGGCCACAGTTAAAATCCTGAAAAGCAGTTTGCTGTATTCTCTCATTTGCAGAATTGGCCTAAATATTTAATATTCTATAGTAAAAAAGTGCACCAGTATTATTTCATTATCAAACATTTCTGAAGTTGTTATGATCGTATCATGAACAAATAAATAACAGGGTTTTTGGAGGTATCAGTACCATATTTTTCATACATAAGGCGCACCGGATTATAAGGCGCATTAAGCGAAACAAAAAAGTCAGCTCGGACGACACTTAAGCCTGATACCTTAGCCCAGGCATCAACGACCCACTGGCAGATAGTGGCGGAACTCGCCCGGCGTTGCATCCCTGCCTTGGCGAATGTGTGTTCGCCTTCTGTCATCCAATG
>JAPQRP010049610.1:0-12652 GCA_037367295.1 Apogon hyalosoma | reverse complement strand
AACTGAAAAACACAAAATTTAATCTTTATGACACTTAAATACAATTTGCATAATAATTTGGAACGCAGTGTAGACAAACTGTGAGATGTTTAAATAAAATGTTTTCTTCATTTGGAGAACTCAGTTCATTGTACATATGTGAATATTACATGTTTTAAAAATATTGAATATTGTGAATATTACATACATTATAATATTGAATATTTTGAATATTACATATATAATAATATTCATTTATTTTGCACATACATAACATTAATCAAGGAGATAAAACAGTAAAGGTGCAGGGAGAGGCAGAAAGCCTAAAATGGCTTGTTTTAAAGCCTCTACCTTATAGAAACATAAACATTATAAAAGTTATGCGACTTCCATAGTCCAAACACATTCAGAATTCATTAAAAAAAGACAATATAAAAATATATCAATGCAATATCATAATTGATTTCCTTAAGTATTTCTTAAAGAATATCTCTGATATGCTATTTCCAAGAACATGCAAAAATTGGCTCCACAATTTACACCCTCTATAAAACTGAGCTCTGGATGTGACATGTTTAGGCAAATGAAAATGAGTATTGTATCTATGAACTACCGCATTGGTTGCAAAATATAAAATGAAATGCTCAGGCAAGGCATTTTAATTATACTGAATTTTATACATAAAAATACAAATTTGAGATATTAATATCAAAAATATTAAGTAAGTTTAGTTTGAAGAATAAATTAGCAGAAGAGGTCAGTGGTTTAGAATAGGTTGCAATGTGAACAAAGTGCTTTTGAAAGGTCAGTATTTTATTTAAAGTTGATGGGAAAGTGCTTGCCCACGCTATATTACAACACGGCAGATATGGATAAAAGCTATACCTACCAATCTGACATGTCTCACAGCACTTAGTAAAAATTTGAATATGAACAACACACCTCCCTCCAAAGTCCCGCCTGCTTCCCCCTGCGTGAGCTCTGACTCCCCTCCTGACCTGACACACGCAGTGGAAGTGGAAGTCTGGTCCACTCTGGCGTGGCCATAGACCCCTCCCTCAGCAGACACAACATCATCCACCATGGGCTCCTTTATCATTAGGAGACCCTGTATTTAAGGGTCTGGTCTGTGCAGCACTGGATCGTTGTCTTCACTGCACCTCATCACCTACAATAAAGGCTCCAGTCAGTCGGACTGTGACGTAGTGTGAGCACGCATGGACTCCGCGCATTGTCTATAGATATTTGAGGTTTCATGGTCCATACATTTATCACCCAACATTGTGTGACACCAAGTACATGTACACAGAGTTTTCTGTTTGTTCCCCTTGGTTGTTGTTTCTCTTAATAAATCCTTTTTTTCCCCTTTAACACCATGTACTTGAGTCCTATCCATTCACATCCCTAGACAGGAGCAGTGCGAGTGAAATGTCAGATTCAGAGGCACCGGTATTGGATGTGGGACTGGATAATGGATGACTGACAGGAGGCCCTGCCAGGCTCATCAGACTTTTATCAGAAATATATGAGAATTAAACATTTTTCAGTTTCAAAACCTTTTGGATTTCTTTTACATTTTAGTTTGCCACATGTTTATTAGGAGCATTTTAAGATAACTAAAGACGAGTATAAAAATGCCACATTGTACAGTATAGCTTTAAAGGGGAATTAGGCAGCACCGTTTTGGTTCTTCTTTGCTGTTTTTGTAGCATTTTTCTCAGTGGAGCACCCCCTACATTTTCAGAGTACATATTAACTGTCGTAAAACCCACCGTTAACCCTCCCCCTCTGACCATGTGCATTTGTTTTCAATGAAGCTGGCATGAGAAGGCAAAAAATAATGATCGAATACACTACTGGAGTGGAGCGGAATGGGAAACTTTATCTGGACAATGAAGTTACAGATATTTGTTTTCACTTAACAGAGGAGGTCACGGAACTGTTGCTCTTAAGCTCTGAGGCTAATGTTAGCAGCTTGGTGCCAGCGGCTGCAGATGGAGCGTGGGTCTCTGGACCCACAACCGGCGTGTCATTGTGGCCCTCTGTCTGCAACGAGCTACTAGCACCATGCCACTAGCATTAGTTTGTTCATAAGTGAGTGGTGATTCCCCATTGTTCTACTGAACATCTTAGGAACTCTTCAGTTCTTGCTGTTGTGCGTTTTTTTAATGAGAACTTTATTTAAAATTGCTATTGGCCTGTTGCACTGATACTACAAGGGTCTGTAGCAGAGTCCATAATGATGTTGTGTTTTTTGTACAGTGTGATGAGTGTTATGAGTCCATGGCATTTTAATATCCCCATTTGGGGATTAATAAAGCGATCTATCTATATGTCTTAGCCATACAGCTTAAGAGCTAACAGGCTAACAAATATCAACAGCTCCCACCTTTGCCCCAGCCCTGTTAGCATCATCCTGGGATTAATATTTACTGTACAAGAGACAACACCAGCAGTATTGTACAACACCAGCTAAGATCGAACATCAAGGCTAATTGTTATGCCAGTTGCTATTTAGATTAAACCAATTAGACATGGGTTATATAATGAACTACATACTCAATAAACAATCTCACAAAAACTAGATTCAACTGACAAAATTCTTCAGCTAGTAATAAAAAACACTCCTGAGGCAGACAAAGGGTGATCTAAACTGAACAAACAAACAACTAAGAGACACAAACAACCATGATTACTAGTGAGTATGCTAACATTTCTGCTAGCCAACAAGCATCCAGGCATCATTCATAAAATAAGTTCATAAACTAAACTTTCCTACATTTCCTCAAGGAAATGTAACCTGTGTGCTTGCCTCTCGCCGGATCGGTGGAATCGTGGTGAGGTGCAACATAAAAGCAAGAAATAGCTCCCGTTCACTTCATATGTGGCCTTTAGATCTTCAGGTACAACACCAGTGCTTGGGGACAGTAAAATAATATAAGCTAATGGCTTCAGTATAAACTGTTTAATTTGCTTCATGAGCCAGGCAGATCTTCGCCATCTGTGAAGATAGTTTTAACTCATCAGTGATTTCACCTATTTCTTTGATGTCAGGGGCTGAAAAGACAACATTTGCGGGTAGCTAGGTCGTATATATTCCAGTGGATCGCCATTAGAACCTGACATATTTCTCACCAAATCAGGACCAGAATTAACAAAAAAAGAGTATTGAACTTCTGAGCTATATCAAAAGAATTTTCATATGTTGTTCCACCGTCAACAAATTTTAAGGGTATAGGATTTGTAGAAGTAGCATCTTTTTGCAGTAGCTTATTTATAACTTTCCAAATACTCTTAATGTCATTGGAACTATTTTTTATTTTGTCTAAATAATACTTCCTCTTTACAGATCTTAACAAATGTACATAATTTTTTTTTTGTTTTTTTTGGGGGGGGTAATTATTTAGCGTGAGGAGAGAAGGATTGGACACTTTTTTTTTATGAAGTTTCATTTATTTCCTTGACATTTTTAAAAAATTAGATGTGAAACTTGCCTTTTAAAATCTGACTTTTTAAAAAATTGCCCAACTGGGAAAGAATTGTTAAAATGAATTTTAATTAGCTGCCTGAAACATTTATATGCATCATCTATATTTGTCTCCAGATACACCTAATCCCAGGAGGTATTACTTAGTATATGTTTGAATTTGACCACATTAAATTTGCTCATGTTCCTCTAATGTTGCTTTCTTCTCAGTTTTGTAACTCTTTAAGGTTAGAGAACAAACCTGAAATATAGGAAAGTGATCAAACAAATCTGAATAAATGACTCCAGACTTAGTCTCATAGTTTAAATTGTTTGTAGTTATATTGTCAATGAAGGTAGTATATTAGTCCCTTCCTGTTGTTGTTGTTGTTGTTGTTGTGTTTTGTTTTGTTTTTTTTTCCACTATTACTTGTCTTGTCCAGCATCGTAACAGCAGAATGGTGGTCTGGCTGCCTTTTTGTGCTGAACAAATTTGCTTTGCCAAGGGAAACTTCATAAAGTATATGAGGTTCCCCTTGAAATTCTGCTGTCTTTATTTTGAGTTTTGTTGAACCACATTTCCATGCTGACCCTGACATGGAGGAACAGGGGGAAGGAGAGAGTGAAGGGGGGAAAAAGGGAAGATGAAGATGGCGAAGATCCTCACAAGAAAATATCAACAATACCAACAATAACAACCATGGTGATAATTATAATGGTAACGATAACTAGAAGAACTGAGTAAACTAGGCAGAAAAAAGCAAGAAATTACAATGAAATTAAATAAGACCTATCAAATAAGAGATATAAGAAAGGAAAACATGAACAGAATATCATAAACGACAGCGCAAATAATACCAGCAACAAATCCACACAGCATCAGTTGTTCACAATCTCCTGCAACCAAGTGATTGCATCAGAGTAAAGCAAAGAGAATAAGGCAAAGAGACTGAGGTGCACTCAGTGAACACAGCCATGCAACCACAACCCCTCCAAGGACCAGGGTCCAACAAAGAGGATCCCAAGGCCCAGCTAACCAGCAGACAACACAGAGAAGGGGATCCAGCCCCCCATCCTCCGAGAGGCGACAGTGCACCCAACCCAAAGGTGGCTGAGGAAGGCCCCACAGCAGCTGAGCACAGGCCCCAGGGGACCAGGGATGCCAGCCGTTGAACCCCTGCCAGGTGCCGGCAAGCCAGGAACAAGCAAGGCACAGGCCCACAAGCCCAGGGGCCACCCACACACATAGACACATCCTCATAAGCACATGCACACACAGACACCCAGACACACACCACCTACACCCCCACGTGTACACTTACACGCAGACACCAACATGCATAGACACACCCACATATTAATACATAGCCACCCATACCCACCTGCACACTTGCATACACACACCTACATGCATAAACACACACACAGCCACCCTCGCACACCTACACACACCTTCGTTCAGCACGGAGCTCCACCCAACACACAGGTACCGTCAGAACCATGAACGCCTAACTCACCTCTACAGGTTGGTTTTAATCACTGTTTCGACAAACACGCCCTGGCTGCCATATTCATTCATCCGCACCTCCTTGGCTGTCCGTCAACACATACCAAAACCGTGCTAAAACCACAACAAACCCTCGCATTTATCATTGCCATATGCCTCCTGCTATCTGGGGACATCCATCAGTGTCTAGGTCTGCTAAACTGCCCAAACAGAGGCGATACACCCTGTCAACAGGAGCAACATCGATAATTTGCAGTGCTGTGGTGCCATGGGTGACGGGTAATGCAACCAGCGGGACGGAGCCATCAGTAGATGGGAGCGGCTTGTTTACCTGGGACAGACCATGCACACTAGCTCTGCCACTATGACATCCCGGATCGGTACATCCTCTCCCGACTGTCCCAGTCAACGTTGGGGAACACAGGCTCCACCACCACCGACCCCAATACAAATGCAGATCGCCCATATCCAAGAAATATAGAGACTATTACACCAACCTGTCTTCACCTGGACCTCACCCTCACCTGCATCTCTGCGGCGCTCTTCCAATGCATCACTGGCAACCACGTCATCAGAACACGACTACCACAAGGACCAATAAAGGGCTACGTCAGGATGGGAAACACCTGAGATACGGAAAACGTGGGGTGGATTTCCACCTGCTCTGCACTTTTCCAAAATGTAAGACCATCTCTGAACTGAAAATAGAACTCTTCAATACCCAGTCACTGACAAATAAAACCAGTCTAATACTTGAACATATCCTGGATAAGCAAATAGACATGATTTGCCTCACGGAAACCTGGCACAAACCAGAGTCCTATCTTGCCTTAAACGAAGCCTGCCCCCCAGGATACACATACCTAGAGAAGGCCAGGTCCACCGGCCGTGGTGGGGGTCTTGCTGTCATCCATCGTAAGGACCTTAATCTAACCTCCCTCCCACTGCCACAGCTGACTACATTTGAGTGTCTCTTATTCAAATGTAGATCACAAAAAGAAACAATAACAATACTCCTCATCTATCGCCCTCCAAAACTACACCCTGGATTTATTACTGAGCTGCAAGATCTCCTTATGTCACTCTGTGCAACATCCCATAGTGCACTAATAATGGGAGATTTCAACCTGCATGTTGACACCCCCACAAACCACGCCGCTGCAGAGTTCCTTGAACTCCTGGACTGCTTACATCTCACACAGCATGTCACAGTACCCACACAAACAAAAGGCCACACCCTTGATCTGATCATAACAGACACTGCCCCCGTTGCCAACCTGCAAGTCTTGTCTGACCATAAAATCATCTCTATGGATCTGCCTTTAGCAGGCCCATACTTTAGAACACAACATCAAATCCGGTTCAGGAATTTAAAAGAAATAGACATCACCCTCTTCAACCAGGACATACAGGAAATCTCACTAGTCACACAGGTCACATCAGTTAATGGATCTATTGACCACTACAACTCCAGCTTTCACAACATCCTCGAGACTAGAACGGTCCCTTTTTCCAGGTCAGCCCCTTGGTATACAACAGAGCTCCGGAGGATGAAAACAGCTGGCCGGGCCCTGGAGCGGCAATATATCTCCAGTGGCTTAACAGTTCATAAACAGGCCTACCGCAACCATCAGAAATCATACTCTAGACCACTCACTACAACCAGGTCCCAATACTTTTCACATAGAATCTCGAACAGCACCAGTAGTGCCAAACAGTTATTCTCATCAATCAACTGCCTACTTAAACCTCCCACAGTCACTCATGCTGACATCAGTACAGATCAGTGTTATAGGTTTATGGACTTCTTCACCAACAAGGTGGCTTCAATCCAGTCCAATCTCCCTACCACAGCCTCACCTCTCTCTGACATCACTCTCCCAAAGCCATTGAACACCTTTTCTGTATTCTCAGGCGTCACTCAGACAGAGGTGGAGAGGATCTTAAAATGCATGAAGACCTCCATATGCTTACTGGATCCTCTGCCTACCCCATTACTGAAATCTAATATTACAGCCATAAGCCCATTAATCACAGCTATCATTAACCCGTCACTACAATCCAGTCAGGTACCATCAACTCTTAAAACTGCTGTCATCCGCCCCCATCTGAAGAAGCCCTCACTCGACCCAGAAATTCTGGTTCATTACTGACCCATCTCAAACTTACCATTGTTATCCAAAGTCCTGGAAAAAGTTGTTGCAGCCCAACTCCACAATCACCTCCACATCCATAACCTGTATGAAAAATTTCAGTCTAGTTTCCGAACAGCACATAGCACAGAGACAGCCCTGGTCCATGTCATGAACGACCTGCTTATGAATGCGGACCAGGGCTCACCATCTCTCCTCCTCCTGCTGGACTTGTTTGCTGCCTTCGATACTGTGGACCACACCATCCTGCTCCATCAGCTCCAGACTGTGGTAGGACTCTCTGGGACTACACTCAGCTGGTTCCAGTCCTACCTCACGGGCAGGACAAAGTATGTGGCCCTAGGACAATCGAAATCACTACCCCGTACAGTCAGCTATGGAGTACCACAAGGGTCAGTCCTCGGTCCGACCCTTTTTACCATCTACATGTTCCCCCTCGGTCAAATTATCCACAAACACAAAGTCTCATTCCACTGTTACACCGACGATACCCAGCTGTACATAAAAATGGACTCCACTCTCTCCCCAGCTCTGCCATCTACACTCCAGGTCTGCCTGGAGGAGATAAAGGCATGGATGTCTAGCAACTTTCTTCAATTAAACAGCAGCAAAACCGAAGCCATCTTGACTGGCACCCCACACCAGACCCAGTCACTCCCTCAGTTCTATCCCCATTTTTGGTCAGACCATTTCCCTGTCGCCTTCTGTTAAAAATCTTGGAGTCACACTTGACTCACCTCACTTTCGACACCCACATTCGTCACCTCTGCAAGGTCTCCTTCCTCCACCTCAAAAACATAGCCAAACTTCACCGCTCGCTTTCCCAACCAGATGCAGAGAGGCTGATCCGTGCCTTTGTCTCCTCCAGGTTGGACTACTGCAATGCCCTCCTTGTCGGGATCCCTGGAAGGAGCCTGCAAAAGCTCCAGCATATTCAAAATTGCGCTGTCCAGGTCCTGACGAGGAGGTGCAAATATGACCACATCACTCCTGTCCTCAAATCCCTCCACTGGCTGCCCATCCCATACAGGATACAATATAAACTCTCCCTCCTCACTTACCAGTGCATACACGGAACTGCCCCAGCCTACCTCCACGAGTTACTCATCCCACACACCGCCCCACGAAGTCTCCGTTCCACCACCTCCACCTACTGCCTGCACCAACCGAGGACCAAACTCTCCACTATGGGAGACAGGGCCTTCCAGGCAGTCGCCCCACGGCTCTGGAATGCCCTCCCACCAAACCTGAGGGCCCCACAAACTGTGGAGGTCTTTAAAAAAGGCCTAGACATTTTTATTCCAAATGGCCTTTTAGAACTTATGACTTATGTTGTTGACAAAATGTTATTTATGTGATTTTTAGTGTTTAAGTGATGATTGATAGTGTTTATAAAAATTTTTTAACTATTATTTTTATATATATACTTTTTTTTTTTTTTTTTACTGTAGCACTTTGAGATTTCATTGAAATGTAAAGTGCATTACAAATAAAATTTATTATTATTACCTGCACACACCTGCACGCCTACTAGTGATGTGATGACATGAGAACTCCCCATGACCAAAATCACCATGACCATCATCAGTACCGCAGCCCGGCTGAGATTTGCCCGACACTCCCAAAGAGCATCCACGCACCCACCGAAACAACCCAATCAAGCCCCACCCAAAAAAACCAAACAAACACATGCATGGTGCACCCCTGCCGACTGAGGCACCAGTACACTTAGGATGGATCTCCATGTGCACACAAATGATGCTGCATTTCCACTACATGGAGCTGGCTGGAATCAACTCAGCTGGTCTCAACTTGGGTACCAGGTACCATTCCTGGGGCCCGTTTCCATTACAGGATTCTACCGACTTCAGAGTACCTGGATGTCATAGCAACACGGCACGGAATGTCCGTAATATCTGCTCAGAGAGCTGTCGATAAACTCGCTCATTGTGTGTTGCCCCATCAAGCTCAATGCTGAATTTTTTTGTCGGCCACCAAAAACAAAAATGTCTGAACCTCCTCGACCGACCACAGTGTAGTTTTGAGGGCTGTGATCATGTGGATTAACCTACTGGTATATTTACTGTAAATCTCCCAATCCATTTTTTTTTTAAAACAGTGAGTTGCCACACATTGATAACGCAATGACACAGACAACTCTCTGACCAGTCAGTAGTCTGCAGTGTTCACACGTTACATTTTAGTATCTCTTGGAACTTCGGTGGAGTAGGTATCAAAAAACTAGTACTGGGTACCCGATTCCAGGTCCTTTTACATAATGGAAACGGAAAAAGGCCAAATCGAGTCGGTACCACATAGTGGAAATGTAGCATTAGACTACCCTGGGGCCGGCAGCCCCCCCAAGCAATGCTGCCAGCAAAGACCCCGAGCCAGCGAACCAACCAACCCCCCTCCCTGGTTTGTGGATTAGAGGAAAAAAGTAACTGGCATAAAAAGCATTGATGAATTCATCAGTTTGTGCTGCCATTTTACTTTTTAGAATGTCTATATTGAAATCTCCAAAGATGTAGCAGGGCTTATTTTCATAGTTTACCAAGTCAAGAGTTATCGATAAACTTTCAGTAAAATGTTTGATAGAAGAATTTGGTGGATGGTAAATGACTCCAACCATAACATTTTTTCCTGCAGAGGAACCAATAAGCTCCACAAGCAGGGATTCTTGTTCACCTCTGAGTTGGGCTTTAGATCATTCCTTAATTTAAATTAATAATTATTCTGAATAAAAAGAAAGACACCTCCCCCTATTCCGTTTTCTCTAACATAATGACAGGACTGGTAATTTGGTAACTTATGGAGATCACTTGAGCCTTCAGTAAGCCATGTTTCTGATAAAGCAATAACTGAAAGAGTGTTAAAGGGAGTGTAAGAAGTGCATAAACTCATCATATTGTTTAAATCAACTACGAATGTTTAAATGGAATGTTGTAAATGCATTGGAAGGCATATTAGTATAAATTACATTGAAATCTTTTACACTATAATATTGACAAAAGTGAGAAGCATTAAAATAGGAGTAAAAGTGCACATCAGGATCAATGTCACTGCTAAAGAGTCAGCAGAATCAAAAAATGTGTTAGGCCGTGTTTCCACTACGTGGCACCGGCTCAACTTGACTTGACTCAGCTCAGCCTTTTTGCGTTTCCATTATGAAAAAGGACCTGAAATCTGGTACCCGGTACTAGTTTTTTTTTTTGGTATCACCTCCACTGAGGTTCCAAGCGATACTAAAATGTGACGTATAAACACTGCAGACCGCTGACTGGTCAGACAGTTGTCTCTGTGACCCGCCAGTTTACAAAATACAGATGCGGAAGTTGACAGTAAATATCGCAGTCCATTAATCTACATGATGACAGGCCAAAACTACACCATGGTCGGTCGAGGAGATTCAGTCCTTGGTGGCCGACGTAAAAATTTAGACAAGACAACATGCAACAAGCAAGTTTATCAACAATTCCCTGGGCAGACGACACGGAAGTAACGCGCCACACCGCTATGACGAACAGGTACTGTAAAGTCCGTACTATCCTGTAACGGAAACGGTCTCCAGGAATGTCGAGTTGAGTCGAGCTGGTTCCACATAGTGGAAACACGGCATTAGCTCCATTAACACATGAGGTACTAGCCATTGTGGGTAGAAATGTGGTTGACCTTTTAAAATTCAAAGAGAACAATACCATGCATTATTCTCTGACAAACCAAGCAAACTAGGCATTTGGTTTTGTAAAGCAGTTTCCACTACATGGTACCGGCTCAACTCGACTTGGGTACCAGGTACTATTCCTGGAGACCATTTCCATTACAGGATACTACCGAGTATCTGGTCGTCATAGCAATGTACTCATAACTTCCATGATGTCTGCTCAGAGAGTTGCTGATAAACTTGTGGCATGTTGTCCGTCAAGCTCATGCTGAATCTTTTCATCGGTCACCAAGGACAGAAATGTCTGAACCCCCTTCACCGACGATGGTGTCATTTTGTGGGCTGTCATCATGGATTAACCCACCAGTATATTTACTGTAAACTTCTAAATCTGGTTTTTAAAAATTGTCGGGTCGTACATTGATGACACATTAACGCAGAGACAACTCTCTGACCAATCAGTGGTCTGCTGTTTACATGACACATTTCGTATCTCTTCACCCGTTTTGGAACCTCAGACAAGGAGGTACTAAAAAAAGTACCAGATTCCAGGTTCTTTTACTTAATGGAAACGCAAAAAGGCCGGGTTGAGTTGAGCTGGTACCATGTAGTGGAAACGTGCCATTAGTTGAGGTGCAGTGTGAGGTAGATGAACAATCAGTTTGTCATATTTTAAATATGCTATATCACCTCTTTCCCGCACTGCTTTCAGAGCTGGAAGAAGTTCTCTCCTTTTCTGTCGGACAGTTTCAGAAAAGTTCTCATTAATAAAGATCCCTGTGCCTTTCAGCCTCTTGGCCTGATCCAGGACAACCAGTTTTTCCTTCAGTCATAGAAATCTAACCTCAATGTGATGTGGTTCATCTGAGTTAGCAGACACAAACTTCTCAGCTCTATGCACCCGATCCATCTCAATTTTGACGTGATCCAGTTGAAGCTTTTCTAAGAAAAGCTTCCTTACTTTGTCTTAACATTCAGCCACATTTTCCTTTCCTGACTCTTTAATGCCATCAATTACAACATTGTTGCATCTTGAATGACCTTCTAGAGATTCAGTCTTGTCAGAATATGCCAGAAGACTTTTGCAGATAGTGTCCAGATCAGACCTGAATTCATTGCAGTTCTTTGTCAAGGCAGCGGATGAAACTTTAAAATCATCAACATCCTTTTGAGTCATTCTCAGACTTAATTTAAAGTCATACATTTGCTTTATCAGGTCATCTATTCTCTTATTATGAAGAGTCTACAAACACCTGAAAACACAATTTAAAACTTTGTTTTTGTTGTTCAAGCAAAATTTTATAAAAGTCTTTTTGCTTATCTAACAATTCATACACCTGAGACATGGTGACATACTCCTCAGAGGTGGTATTGTTAGCCTTTGGAGGCATGGTGGTGGTCTCTGAGGCCTACAGGGCCCAAGCCTTACTTGAACAATGACAAATAATCTCTCAAAATAGGTTGTAATGGACCAAAGAGTTATAGATCAATATTCTTTGGATTCGTCATAGTACAGTAAGTTGAATAGATCTGTGATTTTTGCCAGGATTCCTTAGATTTTTGTTGAATATAGGAGCACCATCAGTTCAAATATACAGAGCAGTATATTGAACAATAATACTGAATATTGTGAATGTTACATGTATTTTAATATTAAATATTGTGACTATTACATCTATAATAATATTGAATATTGTGACTATTACATATAATATTGAATATTGCTTCTATTTTAATATTGAATATTGTGAATATGGGCGGCACGGTGGTGCAGTGGATAGCACTCGTGCCTCACAGCAAGAAGGGCCTGGGTTCAATTCCAACACCAGTCGGTGGGACCTTTCTGTGTGGAGTTTGCATGTTCTCCCCGTGTCTGCGTGGGT
>JAPQRP010049609.1:0-12655 GCA_037367295.1 Apogon hyalosoma | reverse complement strand
TTTTTATCAATAGTCATTTAATTCTGTGCAATGTCTTCATTGTTGCTTGCAGCAACCTTTATTCATATGCTGTCAGTCACATATAACACACTTTGATTTGCATTGATTTGTTTGAACGTTGTTACATAAATGAAGTTTGAGTGATTCCTTCATTCACTGATGAATTCATCTGATAACAATGTCATCATAGCAAACAAAAATAATATACTTTCTACGTCCTTGGTACAGCCACAGTGTTTCATACACAGCTGTCAGATAAATTTCTAATATAAGCAATATAAAGTTACCACAATTCACTAAATTGGCTCACTGCAAACCTAACTTTAACATATTTGTGTGGGTTTTCATAAGACTTATGTGCTTCCTGAGAATGTGTGTCCATTCCTGAGTGCCTGAACATCATGAGTCTCCAGCAGAGCATTTCGGCCTTTTCTTTTCTGTCTATTTGATTTATCTACCTTAGTGGTTACATTAGTGGTGCGGTGTGAGGTGAAAGCAAAGCAGAAACAGCACCGAGACAAATGGATGTAACAGAGACAGAGAGAGGGAGATGGGAGGTCGAAAATGGAAAAAGACAAGATCTGTAGGGTAGCCAGTCTGGTAACAGGACACACAACCAAACTACAGTCATTAAAGCAGAATACCCCTCGACTTCAACCCCTAGCAACATTTATGCTTGAGGTTTGTAAGTGCACCAATGGTTTTCTTTCAATCTTTTACCTTAAATTCTTCAATTAAAGCTTTCATGTCAGTTTACTTAGTGAGTCAAAAAGGAAACTTGGAATATGTCTACTACATATTTTCACATATAAGCAGCGTGGTGATGATATATTTTTCCACTGACGCCTCAGATTGCACTGCAGTGGTAACTGTAAGTGAGCCACACATTCCACACTGTGCTCATGTTCTCTCTGAGTGATCCTCTCTACACTTTGAATTGAGGTGCAGATCAGCTCAGCCTGGGTGGCAGACACATACAATTGTACAATTCATTCTCAACACAATATCACAGCATACACAGTGATCAGCATTTCAGACATGCCAGAAAAAGCCTGTTAATAGTTTGTAATGTCTGAAAAAGTAAGTGAAACTCACTCATTCATTTCAACAAAGTGCTCTGTCACTGCACTGTCAAATGTAGGCCTCATCATATGCACCTGTGTTTGCTTCGTATGGCATCTACCTGATTTTATCTGTATTTTACACTCAGCTACAGGAGTTATTGCTTTCTTTTATGCTCAATAGACACAGCACATATCTATGTTCACTGCAAAGTTTGATAGGTTTAAAGATGAAAACTTCTGTGTTAGAAATTTAAAGGGTAAAAATATTAAAGGTCAACTCACTTTATTAGCCCGGTAGGGAAAGTCATCCTGTGCATTTGACCTGTCCTAATACATACAGCCCCTAGCATTAGCATTAGCACATAGCACAGATTAGGAGCAGCAAGCTGCCATTGAAGGAACTCTGGGATCAACTCCAGATCTTCTCCGGTACCAGGGTCAGGGACACTGACAGGAGAATGAACCTACATGTACTTATTGTTAAAGGAGGGAGTACAGGCAAACACAACACAGAAAGGTTCCCGTTATGTTACCGCTATGACTTATGTCTACTAAATAACCAGGAGTGTATGCTTATTTATGTAAAACTGTTAACCTTGAGCCTTCTTTGTAAAAATATAAAACTGCCATCCCAGGTTGCCTTTGCTTCCCAAGTCACAAAAAGACTTTCCCCTCAAAGTATTTCAGATAAATACCACTATTGTAATAGGAAGATCAATAGCTTAGGTTTACTGTTTCCACCGGTTAGACGATGTGCACTGGTGATGTTTGATTCTTGTATCCTTCCATGCATCATAGCCTGAGATTCAGTTGATTTTTTTCATCACGGGGTTTGTATGTGTCATACTCAACTTTATTAGATTAATAGACTGCTGACATCTTCCATCTGTAGGAGCCTTTAAATTGAACCAATTACCTGAGAAGTTGAAACAAGTAATGGGTCAAATTAAACAGAATAAAGAAATTTGGACTGTCTACTGGACCATATATTCTTCAGTGATGCAGATCAGTGCTCCATACCTGAAGCCGTCTGTGCTTTGAGAGATGACTCCCCCAGTAAAAGGTATTTTATTAAGTCTGTCAGCACTAACAGAATTTTCAGGAGTTTGTGAAAAATATTTTGGTCCAAGAGTGCATTTGTATCAAAAAAGAAAATGCCTCACACTAGTCCCAGTTTCTGGACCAGTAGGTTGTTGTAAGGACATTAGGTAGCCTAAATGTTTACACATATTTCATTGTGCTCGGTTGCTCTAGATGATGAGCTCAACATTGTGATGTCTATGAAGACATCAGAATCAGCCCGCGTTATGTGTTATTTACTTTTATGTCGGGTTTGCAATGTTAAAAAAAAACGCAGAGAACAATATCATTAACTACATTTTTTACAGCCTGAAAACTGAATCACAAGCAATGGGTAGAATTCTGGTTTCTTCACAGCTCACTTAAATTCCAATACGCTTGAGGTTATCACAAAAATGTTTGCTTAATAACAGAAACAGACTATAAAGCACTGCAGCTTTAATGCCACAGACATGCATACTGCCACAATACAGTATTAAGAGTCAGTCTCTGCTTTCGACTACATTTTTGGTTTGTTGCAAAACTATGGCAGGACAAAATAGACTATGGCAGCTACCACACTATATATAATTAATGGAAAATGCTCGTGTATGTATACCTGCATATTGTATCAACTAAACCACTGTAATCCATCTCTTACATTCAGGTCGGTGTGTGTTCTCTGAAATTCTAGATAGAATGAACTGTCAATATAATTTATGTCCATTAAATATATTCTACAAAGTTTCACTTAGAAAGCTTTGGCAGGACACCAGCTGTGCATGGTCCAAGAGGTGAGACCACATTTATCAGCACTGAAATGGAGGTTCAGACTGTTCAACAATACTTAACAGAAGTAGATATGCAAACCTGTACATCTGAATGTTTTGTACCATTATACCCATAGCTCCCATGCTAATGAGAGCCCACCCTTCGTTGTGATATTAAACACTCAGGTGTGCACATCTATTACTGTTGATGTGAATCAGTAGTCAAGGAACCATTTAAATTTTGTGCACATTATGTGTACAGAAAATGTTACCCTGGACTGAAATGGATTCCAAAAGACAAGTCTACCTCAATGAAGTATCTGTTCCAGAGGCTCTATAGCTGTGAATCTCTTGTACTTTGAGCAGGTTTCTTTTTTTTTTTTTTTCTGTTCGCACAGCTCTTGATTATCTGCATTCTTGTAGATATTTCCTTGTAATGCTGCAGTTTATAGGCATAGAGCTCCACTCCCAAACCATCAATAGCTGCAAGGTGACATTTGTTAATGAAGGCCTAGAGCAAGAGCATATGTTCACTGTCTGCTTCTTCTTCTTTAAAGCTGACAGCTCGTTGTAAGCAGAGCTACCTGCACTGACACAAAAACAAGCTGGGAAATGTCACAAGTCAAAGTCTCTTTTTCTTGTTCCACCCAGACGGCTGTATGGTTGAATCCGATCAGACCTTTATGTGCTTTACACCTCTGCCAATAAGGCTCTCTCTCTCTGTGTGTTCTATCCAAGGGCATGTTCCAGGGATCTGTTACATATTCATGACCCACTGGTCCAATGCACCTCAGGCAATGCTTGTAACAAAGCAAAAAGGCAACATGTCTTTTCTTTTTATATCTACAATCCCTCTGTTCACATAGATCTTACGTGCCTATGTGGACTATTTCGTGCTGAGCATTTCTGTTCTTTATTATGCTAACTCTACATGCTACACGACATGACTGAAAAACAGTTCCCTGTGTTTTAAGTGTATCAAGGCATCAGATCAGCCTGTTTTCATTGAGAGTACTCAGAGTGTTCTTGGACCTTTTGAAGACTGTTGAGTGGTTGTAAATTCAGAGAGAATGGTTGGAAGGTACTGGTTTTTCTGTCCGTATCCACACTCAAACTCACTCCTGTTTTCACAGATGCGAAACTCCAGAGACACAGATGGCTGCCAATGACTGTTGGCAGAAGCTAAAAAAATATGCCTTATCTTAATTCAAGACCCAGACATCGCTCCTCACTATCACATTTTTGTTTAAGACAGATACTTTTACAATTTTTTTAAACCTTTATTTAACCAGGAAAAAAGCTCATTGAGATTACAAATCTCTTTTTCAAGAGTGTCCTGGCCAAGACAGCAGCAGCAGAAGTTACACAAAATAGAAATCACAGCTATACATCCACACTAAAAATATACATAAAACATAATAAAAGTCACTTCTAAAACAATACATAAAACACTAAACTAAGAATATACATATAAAACATCATCAGTAATTTAAAAGGTACTACAAGTATACTACAATGTTCCTTCAAAGCATCTCACAGCAGAACCCAATTTAATCAATTGGGAAAAACATCTACATCCAGAGTTATCCTTTTCCCAAAGCTTTAGAATGACTCTGAATGAATTTAAGGAGGCCAGTTCCTTCAGTTTAATCTCTATCTGTCAGTTGTTCCAGGCAGTGGGAGCAGAAAATTTAAAAGCCTTCTTTCCCAGGTCTCTTCTGACTTTTGGAACTCATAAATATAACAGATCCTGGGACCAAACATGGTAGTTATTTAAGTCATTCCAACAGATGTAGACCTGCAAATATGATGGAAGCAGACCTAAAATACATTTATAGATAAAAAGAATACCAGTGTTTTAGTCTGCATATAAAAAGATCTGCCCATCCAACTCGAGGCAATGATGAGTCCGAGCTCTGAGGCTAGTAATAAACCTCAGAGCACCGTGATAAACAGTATCAAGGGCATGTAAACACTGAAATGAAGCATTCATATAAATAATGTCCTCATAATCCAACACAGACATAAAAGTGGCAGCAACAAGTCTCTTAGCCTCAAAAGAAAGGCAAGATTTTATCCTGAAATAAAAACCCAATTTTAGTTTCAATCTCATTACAAGTTGCTGTATGTGAGGGTTCACAGTGAGTCATCAGTTTAAATACCTAGATATATATACTAAGATACACGCTCAATTTGATGGCCATGAGAGGTGGTGGTTAAAGAAACATCCTGTGGCTTTGACTTGGCTTTTAAAAAGAACATAAGTTTTGTTTCTGATTAATTTAAAACCAGTTTTAAATCATAAAATTTTGCTTGAACAACACTGAACAATGATATGAGTTTGTGTTAGTCTCAGTAAGCTCACAACTATACTGTCTGATGCTTCATAATATGGACATGTAAATGTGGTGATCAGTTCACTTAAAACAAATATGTCCTGTATTCATTCATAAATAGATATCTATATAAATGTACACCAATCAACAAAACACAAAATCATGGTAATGATTAATAAATATACTATATTTCGTACTGGGTCAGATCCACAAAAGGACTTGAAGGAGTTTGCTGAATTTAAAAAAAAAAAATTGCATGTACATGCAAAGGATGGAATTCACTACAAACTGTACTTACGCCATTTCCATGAAAGGAGGGAATATTCAAAGATTTGACATAAAACAAAACTGTAATTTACAAAAGACCAGCATAAATTGCTATACGCTGTTTGGAAGTTGCAATTACCACCTGCGGAAAACTGGTGTTAACTGACCACAAACTCACTTCTGAGCCACTGTATTGCTCTGCATCTCTCCCTTCTTACAGTATGTAAGGCTTGAATGATATGGACTTAATATTTAATGATGTCAAGGACACAATCTCAAGTCAGATATTGGAGGGATCAGGTCTGTGTGTGTGTGTGTGTGTGTGTGTGTGTGTGTGTGTGTGCGTGCGTGTGTGTGTGTGTGTGTTATCTCAGAGTGTAAGGTACTTCACCTTAATATCTCATAATGCCAGGGTGTAACAGCTGCAGAACACACAACATGAATTACCATCATATCCTCACTGATCTCCTTTCAATGTTGTTACAGATGCCTGGAAGCACACAGCCTCTTTTGGAGCTCAGAGATACTATGGCACACACACAGCTGTGACACCAAACAGAATATCAATACTAATGTTTCTACAAAATCACAGACATATTCAGCAACTAGGGCTGTGCGATAAAACGATAACGATATATATCGCGGTATAACTTTCCTCGATAGAAATATGAGACATGCTCAATATAATTTTGCTAAAATGCATTCGTCTATGTTTTGACAGACAGAAGAACAGCCAATCATAATTAAGTAGCACTGCACTGACCCAATCACACTAGAGCCACGGCAAGTTAGGCTGACACCCACAGCACAGGAGTAAGAGCAGCCACAGCACACATGCTAATGTTTAGGCTACAGCCAAAGGTAATGACTGTTCCCTCGGGAGAAAAGGAGACCGAGAACTGAAGCGACTGGGTTACTGAGAAGTGGGGTACGAACCGTTTTGGTTCAGGCCTTTCACTACAATATGGAGATTCACATAGACTATGAAGAACGCAAACACTCACTGCAGTAAAGTTGACAAGAGATTTGCACTTTGCCGCTCAATAGATCATCGGTTCATAATCATTGAGACACAAGTGACAGTTCTATGCAGCTTTGCATTTTCATCTTAACAAATGGTCCTTAACGATGGCATTACTTTAAATGTGGAGCCAGTTAGTGAGCGTTAGTTTAGGGACCGTCTGCAAAGTGCTTACCGGAAAATTTATACATATTTAAAATTCAATAACTTTCTACTCAGTGAAATGGCACCATATTTATCTGATACACCCATAAACCCCTTCTGCACAAACTACACCACTCAGATTGGACAAATATTATACACAGATTAGTGACAATATAATATGAGGTACAACTGTATTTAAATGGGCCGATATAGTATCACCAAATGATGCACTGTTTGCTTATTTGTCTAAGGGTTTGTTTACAGGGGTGTGTGTGTGTGTGTGTGTGTGTGTGTGTGTGTGTGTGTGTGTGTGTGTGTGAGTGTGTGTGCGTGTGTGTGTATATATATATACACACACACACACACACACACACACACACACACACACACACATATCCATTTTATTGCCTTTCCACACGAACCTTGAAGCGGAATGCACACAATATCTACCTGTTTTATTTAGCTGAAACAGTTGTATAATGTTCTTCAGCACATCTGTTATGTTCAACCTCTGACAGAAAATAAATAATATTTAAATCTAAAATAAGCTTCTGATGTCTTTACAACTAACTTATGAGTAAATTTCAACTGGACAAAAAAATAGTGATTTGATTTACATATCGTGATATAAATCGATATCGGCTGATATGAAAAAAAATATTGTGATATGATTTTTTTCCATATCGCCCAGCCCTATCAGCAACATAACTGTTAAGATTTGCACATCAGAGACATGTTTCAGACCTTGAAACAGAGTAGATCATGGGAGGGGAAGCTTTGCAATTGTGCCCATGCGTAATTAGCAGTCATAATCCATTCTTTGTGGCTTCGACCCATTGTTTTTCCAAACTGTCAATAAAAGCCCAGATGAATTGCCTGGAACAGAACTGATCTAAAGTGGACTGAACTGAAATGCACTGAGGCACATAACACGTTAGGATTTAGAAAGCCCATGTTATTTATGTATTTATTTCATTAATAGACACATAATTCCTAATGTTCACAATCTCATGTAGATATTATCATGAACAGAGGTTTTTAAAGTTTTTAAGTTGCATGATTAGAATTTAGGGCAACAAACATGAGAAAACATCTGTTTTTTTTATTAAATGAGACAGTATATCTACAATAAATAACAACTCAAATACATGTGAAACATCAGTGAATGATTATTAAGGAAACTCTGAGGAAACAAAGGGGTTTGAAGAGCTCTAAAAACTATGCTGAGTTTTCATGAGAAGAGGAATTCTTGCCCTTGCAGTCTCCACTTCCTGTTTTCCTCACTCTCTCTACCCCAGCATTCCCTAGACAATCTACTATCCAAACGAGAAGCAATACAGCTAACAGATAACTGGGGATAGATAGGATGGCCCTTATCGACACCCCCATTACATTTGCTAAGCCAGTTATCTTTCCTGGGTCTCCTCAATGAGACCACAGGCTAGCATCTTTAAGGTCTTATTAGCACTCTATTTCTCAGGATCCCTATTGTTAGATAAACTCTCCATTTCTGGCTCTTTAATTAGCTTAAGCAGCTTGGCACTGCCAAAAGCACTTGTGATATTCCATTATTCTAATCCTATTAGTGAAACCCAAAGACAGAAGAGGAGAGAAAGTAACAAAGACTGGAATACAAGAGTTATTCTTTTAATAACCAATGACCTGGAAGCTGCCACAGATAACTTGGTGTGGAGCAATAGGTCAGTTTTAAGGCATACCATAGCTTCTTTGCACATTAGTTATGGTGACCTATGTTCCTTGTTGCATTTCATTGCCATGCAGATAAGACCCAGACACCATGTTTCCCCAAGCAGTGACTGGGGCTTTTAATTACTGGGCGGACAGATTTTATTTTCATTGACACAGGTTTATGCTATGAGGTGAAATTTTATGTCTGATGTCTTCTGTTTGAGAAGTATAACTTCATAGCTAAGCTGTGTAGTCTTGTATTAATCTGAACCTGTGTTTCTGGTTAAAATTACATTACACTGTTTATGCGATTATCAACACTTTCCATTTTCATTGAAAGCTAAAGCACTTACATTTCAGTGGCCAGTTACATTTCTTAACAGCGCTTTTAGTGTGAAATATCTGCATATGTGTTCCTACAAAATATAGCTTAGCTAAAATATTAACATATATACCTGCAGTAACTGAAGTCAGAAAAGTAAGTAAGAACACTAAAGCGGGGGCAATAATACATAACAGTGGGGGTGTGGGGGGGGATTCTAAGAGCAAAGGGAGGGACTTCATAAGTACCTCAACAAATGCATTTCTTTCTTTCTCTCTCTCTCTCTGATGTCTTCACAACTAACTTATGAGTGACGGAAAATTTCTGTTTTGACAAAAAATAGTGATTTGATTTATATTGTGATACATATCGATATCACCTGATATGAAGAAAATTATCTTTTTTTTTTCATATCACCCAGCCAGGGATGTAACAATTACCAGTGTAACAATAAACTGCGGTAAAATTTCAGACGGTTAGTATTACCGTTTAAATTCTATTTTGATTACCACACTTTGAAAATCATGGTGATACTGCTCATTTCCTGGAAAAGCAGCAGCACTCCAGGCGTGCAGGCACAGTTTGCAATGTTTGGCCTTTGAAAACATGGCTGAAGGCACCTACACGGACAGCGCTCCAGAGATAGCGGGCTCCTTCACAGACCCGTTCGGTCCGAGCACGCATGGACCCGAGAGAAATGTATGGGACCTGGTCGGAACACACGGACCCGCTGCTTCAGATCTTCACCCAAAAGAGAAACAGTCTGAATATAGATACTCAGGACAAACTCATACCAGTTCAAATGGGCCCAAACCAGTGAGCTTCAACTTTACAAAGGCACATGATATGTGGAAAAACCAAAGGAGAGAAGGCTTTATGAACTGAAGGACATTCAACAGTAAATCAAGTGACTGACCTCCAGAGTTGCTGCACCATATGCCACTGTTGTAATTTGTCTGTCACTCACCAGGAGTGAACCACCGACCAGTCTGGATCAGATCACCCTAACATGTTTTAAAATCCTCATTCTTTCAGAATATTGACATCTGTTCATTACAACAGTTTAAGAAAATATAATTGTTTCACTTTCTGTTTGTGTGTGAAAAAACAGTGTGTATGTGTGACATGTGAATGATTTGATATGGAAAATGGTCAAACAAGCTCCACTATGACTTGTCCAATTACTGTTTTTTCCCCACTTAAAAAAACACTCAAGGCGATAGGAGAATTGATATAGAATCGGATTGGTAAGCAGAATCGACAATTGCATTGATATTGATCAAATCCTATCAATTCCCACCCCGTGCAGATATATCTTAAGGCCATAAGGTGCCATCTTTAATGCACATTTGTATGTTTGATGTTTACATGTTAATATTTTTAAGTTTCTGCCAATATTAAGTACATCGGGCATGTTATTATACTTATTTCAAAATACAACTTGGTTAAATTATTTCAGTGTGTGTATACTTTTTAAACATTTTGAGCATATTCCAACAATACCGCGATAATGATTACCGTGATAATTTTGGTCACAGTAACCGTGATATGAAATTTTCATATCATAACATTCCTAATCTATAATATGGGCAGAGCTGCTGCATAATAGAGGATTAGAACCCAGGAGTTGGACGCTGAAAGTATATAAAGTTGTACTTTTTGCTTCACGCCAGCGTTAGTTACGTTAGTTAGGGATCGCACCCCAACGTCTAGATAGATAGATAGATAGACAGACAGACAGACAGACAGACAAAGACAGAAAGAGCGAGAGAGCCAGCGAGCGCATATGAAGGCACTGGTATGGATTTGTACCACTAGTGCTGCCGTGGCTATGTGTCTGGAATGCCACCGTGGCTTTGTGCCAAGGGTGTCGCCACGACTTCATGCTATTTTCACCTGATGCAGCTGCCACAGAATCCATGCCAGTGCCTTCATATGCACCCACTGTCTCTCCCGCACTGGGGGGGTTTAAAAATGAGCGCAGACCGTGTACAGTAGACTAGCTTACCAACACAACCAGAAAGATGCTGAACTGGATAGATGCAGAGATCCATGAGCTGTTGTCACTTCAGGCGGAGGACTCTATCCATGATAACATTAGTGAAAGACAAGCCGACTCTGGAGACTCATGCTCAGGGTATTTCTGACACGGAAGTGATACATCACACTATACGCTGTGCTGCGTCACTGCCCCTTTAATTCCGGAACGCAGGTCCGCTGTGTGAAAGTCCAGCCTCTTACTCCTTTAGCTTGGTTGTGGAAATCAGTCCATGGTGGAAAAAGGGTGGGATCACCATCTCACCTTGTTTCCGGGATCTCTGTGTAAAAGTGGCTATCGATTCTCATTGAGTGAGGGAATAAAAGAGTACAAACAGGTTTGTGTGCATTAACTGTCTTTTATATTTCCATCTCTGCACAGACAATATAACATGTACAGTATGCACAAAAAATAATAACAGGTGACGCCAGGCCCGGTTTGGGGGGTTCACATCATACGACTGTACAAAGTGAAACTTAAGATGCTTTACTAATTCCTCTATGTTTCCCACTGTTGTGCACCTCATTTTCTTTTTCCCTGCCTTCGGAAACTTTTATTTGAGGGGGCAGGACGTTTGTTTCCCCCCTCTAGAACCAGGCCCAGATGATGCCCTGGTGTTGGCTGTGCGCTAGATTCACAAGCATCGTTAAGTAGTGTATCAAATACGTGACATTCCTGCAAATGAATTGCATGCTGTGTGGATAAATGTCTGAGCATGTTGGAGGGATTTCCCCCCCTTTGAAGAAATGGAAGCTTTGCAAGTGTTACAAGTGGCCCTGGTGTCATGCACAATGAAGGTGGAATCGATAAGCAGAATCATTAAGCAGGCAGGCAGATGATTCCAAGGAATTGAGCTACTGGGAACCAGTTCTCAAAAAGAACCAGTTCTCGACTCCCATTCCTAGTCTGAGCTCCAACAGGCAGCAAGGTCCCACACGGGTCAAACCGAGTCTGGCTCCTCAGACTGAGACACTACCTGCTGTGTGTGATTCACAAACATCTGACTGGAAATGCTTCGCAAAAACATTTAGAACAGGGAACACCGTGTTCTTCATCTCTTACTCCTAAGTCTACACCTTTTTACAAAATCTCTACAACAATCTCTAAAACCTAGGAATGGAATATCGTACATTTGCAGGAGCTGACCTCATACAAGCAAAGACTGTCTGTATGAGTCTTTAGGAAACATTAACATAAACTCCATTCAATGGACAGATTAAAGAGTAATTAATTAAATTAATAGGCTTTCAAGTGACTGCTAACCTGCTAATTCCTGCATTGTTGGTGTTGGTATCTGGTTTTAGCAAATACAGCAAAAGAAATGTGATAAAGCAAAGAATAAATTCACTTCACATTCAGTTTAATCAGTCTATACAATTAGCTTTTTTCTTGTATAGGTCCTATTTGTGTTTTAATGCAAACTATTGTTCAAAGTTACATTAATTTGCTTTCTGCAAGGTAAGCTTTTTGGTTATTTAGGGTAATACACAGAAATTATATGCAATAAGGATACCTGCAAAATCATAAATACTAGAGGTGTAACGGTACAGAAAAATTTTGGTTTGGTATGTTTTCGGTACAGGGGTCTTCGATTCGATACATTTTCGGTATGGGGGGGCTCCGTAACTACCACGACATTTCTACAAAATACTGTTTGGCCATCTGTGCATTAACAGGCACCCCACGTTATGTACTTTTGAATGTTCAGTGTTCATTTATGGGAAACACTGTAATTTACTGAGTGTCTTTGAACGCGTCACAGTATTCCCTGAGGTGCTGTGAACATGACCTCACAGTAACACAACAGCGGTTGGCCCTTTTGTAAACGGTCGTCATGTTCCAGATATCATTTACGCATGCGCATTGTCATCTGTCAGAATCTGTCTCATCTACGCATGTGCTTTGCATATCTGTCAGAATGGCGGCTAGTACGAAGCGGAAGAAA
>JAPQRP010049608.1:0-12656 GCA_037367295.1 Apogon hyalosoma | reverse complement strand
AAGTAGGTCAAGGTGACCTTTTTTCAATAGGCTTCTACTCCATGCCAAGATGCATCCACAGTATAAATTTGGCACAGATATCTCAGTGCATTCTTCAGATAATGTGATTATGTCGTTGAATGAACAGACAGACATACAGACTGACGACTAAACGACTACAAAATGATAACGATTACTGTCTGCTGTTAAAATGCTCATCATAGACTGACCACTGGAACCATCTGTGATTAACACAGTTCCTGGATTTGTTTGTATGACTTTGTTTAGGTTACTGGGTGTTGGCTTCTTTAAAATCTGTCCACAACATTTCATTTGTTTCAGTAAAATTGTTTCCAGATCCCAGCAATTAAATGAGTCCAATATAACAATTGATAAACCCGATCGCCAAATCCAAGAAAATGTAATAATCTATAATTATGCTTTTAACCCAAATCACAGGATCTAAACAATATGGTTGCAATATTCAGTCAGTTCATTTATTTGGACTACCATCAGCTGTCTACTTTTTGCTGCATTCAGACTCACAGGATGAATTTAATTGAAGGGTAATACACTGTCCACAGTCGTCCACAGAAATACACGTGTGGCAACAAAACTCATTGTTCTCGTCCCTCAGTGAAAACTGATGCTGCCTCAGGGCCTGTGGATGATTGACAGCCCCATCTTTACAGGGGCCATCCAACAAAAAAGCAGAAAAAGAGAGGCCATTCCCGCCCAATGAGCTGACAGCGCTTGGAAACCAGTGGAGAAAAAAAAGACACCACATCAAGCATGTTAAAGACAAATACAAAAACAGGTTCTCCTCCCAGCAACTTCTAACTGGACATACTGTTTACCTTCCATACAGATACTTGATAAGTTAAAATAGATAATGAGACATGTCTGGGACAATAAACAACCAATTACATCCAAGCTCTTATATTCAAAGATCATGTTAGAGAATAGCTGGAGCTCATACTCATTTGGTGGATACAAATAAACACACAGGAATAGTGTTCTGGTAAAATTTGCAGAGGAAGGTATTTGAAGTAAAACAGACCATGTGCATTTTAAAAGACAGTTGATGGATAGTATATAAAACCCAAAAAATCTGGTAGGGTAATAGGCTTCCTGAACTCACACAAATAAATGTCCCACAGGCTGTGCTGACATACTGTAGTTAAAAATGAAGAGAAATGTAGCAATGTAAAAATCTCTACAAGCTGTTAATATTTCATGAGTAGCCATTCTGACATTGTCACACTATATACCATAATTTGTATGGCAGGCAGGCGAGGGAAGGGAAAAGCTGGGGTAGGGAACAGAAACGGAGGAAAAGGGGGTGAATGGAAGTGAACAAAATAGAAGAAGATACAAGATAAAGGTGGAAAAGTGTCTCTAAAAAGACTTCAGCATGTGCCGAGCTGGCTGACAGTGAATTTTTTGGAAGTCAGCATGGTACAAAGAACATTTGAAATGGCCCATTTAACAGCACTGTACTCCACTCCCAGCCGATGCCACCATTTGCATACTTCATATCAGATGAAGATGGATGGTGAAAATCAATGTCACTGAGATGAGCGTTTTATCAAGGTTACGCTATCCTCCAAACTCCTAAAACCTCTTTATCTCATCTCTGTTGTCGGAATATTAACTTATCAACACAATCTCTTTACAACAGTGGCAGGGGCAATGTGAATTTATCAGCAGCAATAGCACTGACAAGGTGGCCAGCTGGCTTTTAAACCTGCAGCTGATCATTACTGTTTAATAACAACTTAATTGTTTATGTCTGCCTATTCCAAATGTAGGGTCAGGACCCAAAGTGAGACACAGAGCTGTTTTTCTTGGCCCGCCAATTTCAGGATAAAAAACATTTACACTTATAACCTCCCAAACCATGTATAATACTTCATATAATGAAAACAAACCAGAAGATTCAACAAAATAAACACGACAAAGAAGAGACATCTTTTTTTAGTTCAGTATGTTACTAAATCAATAGTTTTTTTCTTGTATTTCTTAATTGGCATGTTGCTGTGTAACTAACATTACTTATCATTGTTAGAACTGATTGCCAACATTGTCTTGTGAGCCACTATTGAGGTTCTGACATTCCAGCAAAGTGCAATAAATGACACAGTAATGTTTTATGCTATAAAATATCAGCGCTGTACAATTTGGTAGAAAACTCAGTCATGGATTTGGATCTACTTTCATGCTTTGAAGGAAAATGTAAAAACAACTGGTCATTTTGAAATGCATGAACCGTATCTTTTTCAGCCTTAACATATAAACTTGAAATACCATAAAAAAAAATAGAAAACTATAATATAATAGCTTTCATTTTGCATGCTTTAAATGGAACATCTGCCATACACACATTAGAGCTTTAAATTGCAGCTTTTCGTGAGTATATGCTTGCACAGGCTGACTTTTTGGTTGTAATTTTGTCAACTGTAGCTTTAAAACATATCATAAAAGACAGGAAAAAAATGTCACAACACTAAAAACCCCAATATGACATCTGAAAATGGCCTATTTAGCCTAACACCAAAGACAAAGTAGTCAATCTGAAATGAAATATAACAAAACATAATCAATAATCAGGTTTGTGAAGGTGAAAACTAGTGTGTGACTTCACAGTTAATCCAGTTGCTGTCCATCATGTCTGTCTCCCAAAAAATCAATGAATCTCCTAATTGCTCTATTGCTGCTGATTCAGATGGACTTTCACCCACTGCATTACTCAAACATTAAATGTCTCCCTAATGCAACCCTTTTTTAAATCCAAAAAGTTATTCACAAATTGTGCTTTGTTGGCAAGACTAGTAAATTAAAATGTTGGTTGTTACCTGGTAAAGATGAATGAACTGAAGATTGATGATAAGAGACAAGACTGGGCCATATCGAAAATAGTACATATATCTTCTACCATGTTCTTTGTGGAATGTAAAAGATTATATTGTGATTAACAGCCTTTTTCTAAGTCATGGGATGAGGCAGACTTTGGCTCTTACGGCTCTCTCCCATATTCATTTACTGCATCATGGGTTGTATTTAGGGTTTCTGCAAGGTTACCGGGTACATTTAAGTCCATTTATAGTGATTCTTTATTGTCTGTCAGCACTAAAACTTCAGTTGGTCTATTTTAACCGGCAAGATGTTGTGTAACCTACTGTGCCTCTACAGTAAAGTCAGTGTTAGAGAAACGTCTTGTATGTCTCTGGCTTATGAGTAAGTAATCAGATATTTTATGTTCATTGCCCAGCCCTGGAAAGAGAAAAGACATTTTTAAGTGTCATACAGTAATGGTCTCCTGCTTTTCCAGCCCTGTATGTTTTGCTAGTTGGTCACGTTACATCAGTATTGCTGTGTCCTAAGGCTAGTGTATTTTACCAGCCCGTGAAATTAACCCGTTGGTTAATGTTCTAGGAGCTCAGCGGATAAAGCAACTGCCAATAAGGACAGGTCAGACAATCTGATTGTTGTTAGTTTTGTTTGTCTGTAATGACTTATCAAAACTTTTTACACTATTACCATAAATGCATCAGCCAAAGCTTTAGAGTATTATTACAGTTATTAGGATCTTTTTGGTGCAGATGGTTTTTTACGCTAAATACGGATTCCTTTTTGCCCATCTGACCCTTTCCTAGACACTCTGGCTCACACACTGTTCAAATTACAACCTCTGCTGTTCATGTTTAGTGAAACATCATTAAATGTGCTCTCCTCTCTTGCTGTCAGGCTACAGAACCTTGCCTTTGTCTGCATGATTATCTACTGGTCCCTCATTATGGAGGCAAAGACTGAACTTCCATTTTAAGCCTTTGTGACTCCCATCTTTACCTCAGTCCACTAGCCATAAAAATGTCATGGCAGCTATAGAGCGCCCAGGCCACTGTGAGAACTAACAGAAATCACACGCTCAGGGCCAAATCCAACAGGGCGGACAGTTACAGTTTGGAGGTCGGTAAGGAATCTCTTCACATGACTTTCCACATCCTCACCCTTTCCGACCTCCTGACATCAGCCTGAAAGTGACTTCAACCAAGTGCACATCCTCCGTTTTCTCTCTCCTGGTGTAATGTTGCACCGCAGAGAGAAAATGACAGACCATTTATAAAACAGGAAGTGGAGCTAACTACAGTAAGCATAAGCTATTTCTGGAGAAGGATGTCTGCAAATAACAAAGAGCTGTCAAATTCAAACAGGTCCACAGTGAAATAAAATCACTTAAAAAATAAATAAAGCACTACTTCAGGCTATGCAGAGAAAGTCTGAGTTTCGACTTTGCATCTGTGATCCCACCTGCTGTGAACCCTGCTGATGGTGCAGACGATCACACTGCACGCTTTGAGTTCCCCACCATGTTGCTGGTGTCTGCACTGGGAAGCCATCCAAAACCACAATACATTTCTGCTATGGAACATTTGTTTCCTTTCAGGGGGGCGCATGGCCCCAACATGCTCCTTCTACATTTTTCTGTCGTGCTACATTGCATGACAGTTTATTTTGGGAAGCGCAGGTTGGCACCTGAGACACAGAGCTGACAAAGCACTTGGTGTCACATCAATGAGGCCAGTTGGTGCCATGACAATGCCTCTGGCCATACAATCCTACAAGATGGACAACACTGCATTGAATATCTTGGCAAAGTAGGAAGAGAGGCCTCAGCTGCAAACTGGGGGATCTAAATGTGAATGAGCCCATTGCAGGAGGGATTCAGCCTCAGATTACTGGACGTTAATAAAATCTGAACTGTTGTGATGGACTGTTTGCCAGTTCAGGGTGTTCCCTGGCTGCCACCCAATGCATGCTGGGACTAGATCCAACACATCCAGCTCTCTAAATAGTAACAACTGGGTAAAGACAATAGCTCAATGAACATTTTCTTACCAGCACAAAACATGAGATAAATATTAGTCATCAAATTAATATTATCAAATTAGAACCTGTGCCACTAAATCAGGAAATAAAGAAATATTCCTAAAAATGAAATCTTGTATAATCTGTTTATTGCTGTTTGTTAATGAAGACTGAGGGGCTTAATGAAGACTTTCGGTCTTCTATTGTGTGTTTGTAGAGACTGAATATCCCAGGCTAAATTGTTAACTCAGCTTTCTGAAATATTCTGGCAGTTTCACTGTGTTTGGTATTGTATTTGGGTGTAAATAAACTATAAACAGATATGCCAAATACCTTTTTTTAAAAAAAAAAGACTTCTTCTTCTTTAAGATAGTATTATAAACATTAAAACATACTGTATTATCAGTAAAATATACGTTGTATCCAGTGTTTGTATCACTACACTGATCTGATCTTTCTGGACTGTCTATAGAGGAACCACGTCCTTGTACAGGTATATTACTACTGTATCCAAAATATTGCAAAAGAGTAAGCTGTGGGCTATTAACTGATTGTGTTATGAAATTTTAACCATTAGTAAAAAGGGTGCACAGAGTTAACAGGTCTCTTTATACACTATGCACAGCACTCTGTAATGTTTCTAGTGGCAAACAATATTATATAATGAGCTGCAGAGTGAAGTGTTACAGGTGTTGTTTTTAGCTACTGTACAATATTGATGTATATGAAAGATTAACATGAAAAAAAGAATTAAATTAAAAGTTGTATAGTGTGTTTTCTGGTACACCACCCAGTGTTGTGTTATGTTGTGTTGTAGAGGCACTGTTAGTGTAAAACATGTGGAACATATTGAAATCACAATTTTAATTAGAAGAAATGTGACTATTTTACAGGTGAAAGTATTTTCCTGCCACAGAAGTTTAAATTCACCATTCATTACGAAGTCACTTTATTAAGGCTATGGCAATGTACTTTTTCATTTCCAGATTTTTATTCTGCTTGCATCATAGCCATACCCTCATTTGATCTAATTAACTCTTGGTATATCAAGATGAAATTTTCAATTACAAAATGTAAAGTGCATCAAAATCAAAGTGAATAATTAATAATTGAACTCAGTCAAGGAATGATACGGACATAAACATTACGATGTAAACTACATTAAGATTTGCACACAGACAAGATAGAAGATAGAGGCAGTGTTTAATTTGAGATATATTTCTTAATAATTGCCCCTCTGAGTGTGTTTTTATTGGAGCCAGTGACAAAGAGATGAGTAGTAGCAGTGGAATGTGGACTACATTAACTTGGCCAATTATGAGCCTTTGCGGGATGCTTAATGTCACTGTGTGAGGACAGAAGCGTCAGCAGATCTGTGGATGCCACTACTGCCAGTCACCACAATCAAAAGCAAATTTAGACTGAGACTTACATTGCATCCTTTTAGTATTGAACATATCACTGACATGATGTTTGGTAACTTTGTCTCACAGGAGAACCTCGGAGTTCAGTTTCCTAGTATTGGGAAATCTAAAAATTAACTTTCCAGAAAATGGTACAAATACACTACCTGACACACACACACACACACACACTGAATGAACACTGACTGCATATCCTGTTTCTCATAATGCAGTTGCGACTGAGTGCAGATAAGATTACTGACTGGAATGACTGCTTAAAAAACATACACAGACAAAAGCCTCACACATACATACATGCCAACACACACACACACACACACACACACACACACACTTGTACTATAAAGTGACAGAGCAACTGCTTTGCTGTGTTAAATATCAGATGCAAATGAAAAGAGAAAATCTATCATGACTCTAATGTGGCCTGATAGGAGGGGGCGCACTCTCCTCTGAGGAGCCGAGTGGTGTGAGGAGGGTGATGTATGGAGGAGCTGGATGAGAGGTGAAAAGCGTAGCGAGACGGACGAAGGGAGGGGTGGATTGCTGGGAGGGAAGGGGAGGGAGGGGGGCCATGCAGTCCTGCCAGACTCCTGAGAGCCCAGGGCAAAAGTGGAATAAATGTTGATTAGTGTTGATTTTGTCCAACGAGCACCCGGCAACTGACAGTGGGACTAAGCTGCAGCGAAAGGGAACCATTAATCTTGGTCTGGTTTAAGTAGTGTATATTAATTTGTGTCATTTCCACTACGTGGAGAGAGGCCTCTCTCTCCCTCTCCCTTTTCTTTCTCCCTCCCTCCAGTGTTTAAAAGTGGCAGCCGAGCCTCTTTCATAGGGAACATACAGTGGAAGCCTGGAGGTGGCGTCTGCAAGTAGCAGCAGGGAAGAGTGGAGGAAATGAGATTCCAAACAGTACATTATGGAAAATGAACTCCTGGGGGGTTGGTATGGCAACCACATTCAAATGTGCCATTGCATGTTCAATTTAACGTGCATAACAAATTTGCAGACTTGATTAAATTCGTAACATATTAAGGAGGCCAGTATAAAAAAAGGCAAAGCAAACCTGCAGGGACTGCGATTGCAAAGAGAGCCTTGAACGAGGTAAATGGCAGAACAGTGATATTTAAGCAATCGTTCCTCAGCGTTGAGCACAGGAGTCAGCATTCAGGTAACAGATTGAGGCCTGCGCTCTTTTACTAGTCTACTTGGATCTTGCCTTCATTCTGTAATCTCCACACTTGCAGGGCTGCTTGGAGCAAATGCAATTTTTCTACAAACAGAATTCCAGTGGCCTTCGGCAGAGACGAAGAAAATCATTCATCAGTTCAGGAAATTCTGAGAATACACCCGTTAATCATATAAAACAGACACATAGTGCTGGTACTTCTCCTTCACAGGAATGAGAAGAGATTATCATGATAGAGAAAGTTCTTGTGGAAAAAAATAGTACATGTGATGTCAGTGTTAATTACTAAATCTCAGCACAGTAAGATTCCTATAATTAAGCCCCTTAATATGATTAACATGTATCAATTAGGCGACTGACAATTTGCATAATGTATAATGTAACCACATTGTTCTATACTGTAATGGTATTAACACACCATTTACAATGCTGTCACTCACTGATCATTCTGTGATTATGATTCTGCATCAAATGCAGTATAAAGTCAGTGTGAGCTATAAGCTGGTTAATCAAAACACACAATTTTCCAGTTGTGTACATCCGCTGAGCAGAATTAGACTTTAGCGCTTCCCCTCTCTCTCTCTCTCTGTGGATGGTTAAGCAGAGAGATTGGGGAAACAGCTGTGGCAAGGAGCTTGGCATTTTTCTCCCCCTGAACGCTGCTGTATCAGCATCGAGGAGGAAGGATAAGAGACAAAAGCTGCACGTATTAGAGTCGTCTCACTGTCGACCGAGAGGCGCATACGAGAGGGAGGCACAGCCTCTCTATCACAACACACATCTATATCGTCTTACAATGCAGAGAGGGTAACATACACTGTTACTGCCTGCTAGTTTACACATGCAACCACACCGAACAAGCCCTACAAACCTTATTCTAGCACAGACATTCCTCAAGACAGATTATAATGTCAAGTCAACTGACCTGAAAGACAAAACAGACTCCTTTTGTTCTGTGTCACTACATCAGGGCTGCAAATAATAACTATTATCAATGTCAACTAATCTGTCAATAATTTTTCATAAATCAATAAACAATAATTGCTGAATCTCAGAAAACCTGAAGGGGCATCTTGCAATGTCTTATTTTGACTGACCATCTGTCCAAGAAGAAAGAAACAGAGCAGGAAAAACATCCAATCCTACATTTCAGAAGACAGAACCAGAGAATATTTTTGCTTTTGATCAAACTTTGTAATTATTAATTTTCACTCTAACTGATCAATTGACAAATTGTTTCAACCTTGTATTATATTTCAAAGCCAAAAGCACAAACACTGCTTTCAAGTGTTTATTGGATGATATGCTGTGCTGAGTTCAGCCTCTGTAATACCAATAGGCAGATGCCAAGCATCTGAATGGACTGACAAGTCAATGTACTGGAGGCTTCCACGCACCTTCCATAATCAGACCTCTGGCTCATTTCATCCTGTCAAACACTACGCGGCTGCCCTCTGTAAAACACCCTATTTTCACCCTTCAAAAAATAACATTACATCACTTGGCTAGTCATTTTTATAAATGGAGGATCCCCTAGGCTTGAAACCTTACACTATACAAACACAGGCCACAAGAAAGCTGGCCTTTTGTTGAGGTTGAGTGGAAAAAAATTAAACAGCAAGTCAGTGCAGCACATTTACTGAGCAGTTCAGTCAAGGAGTGGTTTTGTTTGACACAGCTTGAGATTTATGATGTTGGTGAAGTGTTTACAGAGGTCAAGGCAGCTCATTTTCCAAATCAGTTTGTCAAGAATTTGTTATCTAAAGAGGCCTTTTCATCAATCATAAACAGTCCACCTTAAAAATATAAGTATCTTTTACATACAGAGTTGGATAAGACACATAAATACAAAACATTTGGAATGAGTTGTGCCATATCAATTAATATATCTATATTTACCAGCTTCTAAAGTTTAAGAATTTGACTACAGAAAGGTTAATGCATGAACTAATAGCAGTGGAGTCAAAGGATGTATTTTTGGAAAGTCACTGTGAGAACCTTTCCAAACAGACTACACTGGTGTTGATAGTATATTCAGACAAACCTAGCTTTTTTTTTTAATCTTTGCACTACATGTTGGACATGTACAGTAATATAATTAATGTGTTTCATATAATTTTATGCTTTGTCTCCTCTTTGAAATGTACCATACAACATACAGTCATGCACAGCTTTAGAAAGATAGCATTGCTTTGAAGTAAAAACGACAACCCAAATATGCCTGGAATGAGGCTGGGTGAAGACGAGGACGGTGTCTGTTCAGGAAAAAAAAAAGACACTGGTTTAAATAAAGTGTTCCTTCCTACTCCTTTCCTCCTGGGTGTTGCTGCACCATTGTGCTTGTTTATACTGCACAATATTTCTGTTGGCCATCTCACACTTCATCCCAGTAAAAATACACAGAGTAGGTCAGAAGTTCAGGCCCTAGATCAACACAGGCATTGTGTCCTGCAGGTGCTGTCAGCTGCCAGGGATGGAAAATATACACAGGCAAAATGCAGCTCTGTGGCTACACACTGTCTCTGCACTGAGGATGGACAAAGTTACAGCAGCAGAACAGCAGTTTTGGTGAGTACAGCTGTTGGATGTAGCCAGTCTGCACACAATTTGCTATATGTAAAGACAAGAAATATTCACAGCAAAAAAGAATCAAAGACAGCAAAGGCTATTCACATTTTGGTACTGATATTACTGCAATTAAAAATATTATGTTGTTTAGACTCTGCAACATGTCACATTCATTATTTGGCTTATTTGGCAAGTTAACTAAATTTAATCATTTTCATCATGTCTTACACATGGAAATAAAATCTGACAAAAAACAAACTCCTTAATTCAACACCAAAAACATTCCACAAACTAATAAATTACAACTCAAACTAAAGTGAAAATTAATCAGTTATAATCCCACCAAAAAAGCTGTAATTTTATAACCCTAACCATGCACAAAGTTTTAATAATAAGTTTCATAGCGAATGCACCATTTCCACTTGAAACAGCAGAAAAAACACAGATGCATCAAGACCATAATACAGAAAGAGCTAAATAGAATCCACCAATTTTACTATGTACACCTGTGTTTTTCTGGGACCTATCAAAACATCTACTGTAAAATAAAAGTGAGGCTGAAGCATTATGAGCAACTGGATACAACTTAAAAAAAAAAAAAAAGTTAATTAGTCTAAAAAGTTAAGAATTTCAGTTTCATATATTTTAAAATTTTAACAATAATACAATATCTATTAATAGCAATATCTGGCCATAATTTCCTCTAATAAATCTAAATCTTCAGTTTTTCTGGCCACAGAAAACTGAAAATTTCAAGTGAAATATTATATATACTAATAACGTAACACAGCCACAATTTTGCCAGTAAAATATATTGTTAAAAATATTTTTTTGCAGACATTCTACTTGCAAATCACTCTACATGCATTGTGAGTACAGTTCAAAGTGGCAAAGAAATAAAACAACTACTCCTAAAGGTAGTGCTCACAACATTTCTGTGGCAGTAAGACTTATTCAGACACACAAATATGTATTTTATTCTACTAATGCATATAGGGAAGTGACTTGAAATAAAAATCATAACTTTTGCCATAGCAAATTGTTGTACATGTGAAACCTTCTTTACAAAAACATGTAACAAAGCTAACAGGCTAAAATTACAGTCTACAAAAATAAAACAAGCACCACATCTCCTGTGTACAGCTCCATAAGCTGCACCTTGTATTTATAGGTTGCCAGCTGAAAGAGAAAAGAATGGGTGTGCAGACAGGAAGAAGTCCAAGTTACTTTGTACTCTCAGCAGAGCCGAACTTTGGATGAACTCTGAGAAGCGCCAGGGAGTAAAACACTATGCATAACTGTGTCACTCCCCCTCCAAAAAACCTACCAAGACAACAAAAAAGAGCGAGCCAGCAGGCTTCAAAAGGCCCCCTGCTCTCTCCTGAGGCAGTGGCCGATTCAAGATAAACTGCCGGGCTTGGGGGTAGGCAGCGAGGTGAACTTCAATGAAAACCTCAATGAAAACAGCCATGAAAGCACCAGGCGAGGGTGGGATCACACACGAGAAACAATATAAACAGCACCAGTCATCGCCGCCGCAAAGGTCAAGTATGAGCAAGGGCGACTTTGGAGACAATGAAAACAATATCTTCTTCATCCTCCATCCATTCCATTTGATTTCATGCACTAATGAGTGTGAAACACAAGGAAAGCGCTGCCTCTCTCGTGGTAAACTGGCACGCTTTAGCAACTCAATATCTCAACAGGGCAAGTTTTGAAGAGCCCTATAACACATCAGCCTAAAGACAGGGAAATAAAAGACAAGATACACGCTATCAGTCTGAAGTGCACTGAATTCTGTGCCAATTTCAAAAATGTCACAGGGAAAATGATTTGGAAACATGACTTACGCCTCCTATGTTACATTATTTCTCTCCTAGCAATTATTCTGCTGACATGCTCCCTCACAACTGCTTTAATAGAGAGACACAATACAGAATAGAAAGAGACGTATTCACTAGACTTGACAGTTAACTCACAAGGGGAGACATCAACGTGCTTGTGACAATTTTGCTCATACTCTCTATTATTCCACAATAGCATCAAAAACCTCATTCATATTTTGACACAATAATTGATAAGGACTGCTTGAGGTAATTGTCCACAGTTCCTATTGTGAAGTAGTTAAAACGCACAGACTTTATACAGGAGGAAACACATGTCTTTCATGTCAGTGAAATTTATATGGCGAATTGTGTTGTGACTGAATATCCAACGTTAGGTTCTCCAGTGTGAATATTAGTCTGAATAGCAAATTATCCTCTGATGATAAAATAGTCCACATAGAGCTGGATTTGTGCCATGTTTAGTGACAAACACTGTGTACTTTTTGTACTGATTTTTCCCTGGTAAAGGAGAAGGACTGAAGGAAGTGGAGTAGTATTTCCTTACAGACAATATTAAATGAAGCAAACTGCAGTGTTTTGGTCTTATTAGAGTGCAGAATTAAAATGAACTTACCTGTTTTTTCTTTGATTTCACACAAAACATTGAAAAGAGCAGGCTTCATTCTGTGACAGTTCAGAGCGTGTTTCCTGAAAAAGAAAAGTGGTTTCATAAGCCACCATAGAACTACATTATATCTAAAATTTAGCCAGCCTCCAAATTATCAGATAAAATTGGATGCCACA
>JAPQRP010049607.1:0-12661 GCA_037367295.1 Apogon hyalosoma | reverse complement strand
CGTCATTTGCATCAAGTATTTTGGAAAATCAAACAAAAACATCATTTGCATAATAATTTGGAACGCAGTGTATATAACTGCTGCTGACAAATCGATAAGATACTGAATTTCATGAAGGCCCGACATTGTTTAGCTTTCATGGGGCTCACAGTTGCTAGCGGTGCCCCAGCTAACGTAACAAACATTATTTCCTGATCCTGGGTGCGTTTATGTTCATTTCTCAGTATTTAATCTGCTGCAGTACAAAAACACATCGAGTCGTCAGTCTCAGACTTTACGTGTGATGATAAAGAGCAGGGAAAATGAATGAAATGAATAATTATAAAGTTAAAAGTCTCAAATGACTTGTAACATTAGTGCAGTAATTGATTGATTGCCCAAAAGAAGAAATAAAAGAAAAAAAACACAAAAAGAACATAATGAAAGCACAATATTTACAAGTTAAAATAGAGTGTAAGTAAATATATTATATACACACACATACACATATTCATATATAAATGAATATATATTTATACACATACAAGCATATTCATTCATACACATCATGCATCTGTCTACACTCATACATTTATGGAAATCTATTGATATATAGAAATATGCACACTTACACCTACTACTACTACTAAGAAGAACAATGAGCTGGGCAAATGAGAAACTGGATGAGAAACTGTTTTTATTTTAGCTCCAAACTCCAAATTTTTTTTTTGCAATATTCTGCCTGTTGTTTGTGTAATATTGTACGTAACGCACATGTATAAATGATAAGCTGAAGCATAATATTGTTAAAACTGCACTTATTTTTCTTACAAATTTCAGGTTTTTCAGGTTATTCACGTTTTCTGTTAAATGATAGTTTGTAAATGTAAATATTTTCATAATTCAATGTTTTTTTATTGCACTAAAACAAAGAGAAAAATGTGTCATTATTTACAGGTTATGATGTTATTACTTTACTGGTCTGGCCCATTTGAGATCCAATTGGGTTGAATGCGGCCCCTGAAAGAAATGAGTTTGACACCCCAGCATTAGCGGCTTAGGGAGAGTATTTTTACTCCAACTGAGGAGTGTCCATTTATTATAACACAGTGTTCATGGATAGTGTTCATGCTGCCTTCAGTGTTCCTCCAGACGTCAGATCTTTAGACCCTCCTGACCGACAAAAGCCAAAGCTGGAATGATGTCTGCCCATCATCGTATCAAACCACACTGGATCTGCCCCTTAACAGATAAATGGTTACGATTGGCTCCCATTGATCTAATCTCAGTGGAAATCAGTTCGAAGGGAACAGTACCACATGTATCTGCTAGAGCGATTGTTTTATCACCAAACAGATGCTTCTGGTTCCCCGGCTTCCTATGACTGATAAAATTACATGACAGTCCTTGTATTTACTGTATCCGGAACTGTGTGTCTGTGGTGACATTCCCCCCAGCACTGACCGTTCTGTTTTTTCCAAATGTGAATAAATACTACTATGACTAACCAGACTAGGACGCGACCAGATGCTGCAGCTGATAGAAATCCAAAGACATCTAGAAATCTACAGGTCGACGGATTGACGTCAGAAAGACATACGTGGCGTTTACATCCCTCACATGGTCATTTAGAGACCTCTAGTGGTTGTCTGAATAAACGCGATCACTCCAGTGCTGTTGGTAACTAGAGACAAACCTTAGAAGGAGGCGGTAGAGGATGGAAAATGTTGAATAATAAGTGTTCGTGCCCTGTTTTTGAAGGTAAAAGCTGTGTTTGTTTTTGGAACATTTATTATGTAATATTCTTATTATAGCCCTTACCACAATCTTTTCCTAACCCTAAAGCAAACCTTAAACAAGACATTATCACAGCCTAGATGTGACAGTTAGCAGCATGTTTTAATGTTATCACTGGCAATTTCATGAATATGTATGTTGTTTTGGGACTGTCTGGCAGCTGATCTATGTTATAATTACCCCCGCCCCCTGAAGGGGAGGCAAGGGGTATAGTTTTTGGCTCAGTTTGTTTGTTTATTAACACTCTAGCAGTAAAACTATTAGTTGAATTCATGCCAAATTTGGTTTAGAAATTGCCAGTGACCCAGAATAGGTGTCATTTCATTTTGGGAAAAGTAGATTAAAGTTCAAAGTTTTTATGAATTTTTTAAATCTTTTTTTCCCCCGTTTACTTATAATGGGTGAAATTTCACATCTGTAGCAGCAAAACTATTGGTTGAATTCATACCAAAAATGACTTTATAGTTTGCCAGTGACTCAAAATGGATCTCATTATACTTTGGGAACAGTTGGTCAAAGTTCAAATTTTTTAATGATTTTTTAAAAAATCTTCCAGTTGACTTACAATGGGAAAAATATGTGCGAGGGGCGGGGTTTGTTGTGACTGGCACCACTTGTTTCGGTTTAAAGATGTGTTGGAAGTGACAACACTGAGCAATCATTGCCACAAGGAGAAAAATACCTTTACCATTTTTTGTATCGTTTCATTTCAGTTCATTTGTTTGTTTGTCTCAAACTTAAATAAAAATAAAAAATAAAATAAAATCAAGAAGTCAATTATATATGCACCCATCAATGGTCATTAATCACAGAAAAAGTAATGAATACAATAAATTTAACACAAATGTACATGTGAATGAACTTATAAACACAGTTTGAGAAGGAACAGAAAGAAGCAAAAGTTGATCTAGTCCTGCTCCTTCCTTACTTTCAGTGTCAGATTCATAACCAAATATATTTCCTTCATTGGCTATTTATCACATTAAACTAGAGAACAAGGAATAACTAGTCATAACACCTTTATATTGGTTGTATCACAATGGTGCAACAATTCTGCCAGAAATAAACATGAACAAATAGAGACTAAACTATTCAGGGTATAATATGTTAAGCCCATAATTATGCTGATTCTAAATTCAGAATTTCCCCTGCACAAGTCAATAAATAGCCATTAGTACCTTATCACACCAGTGTTTCAGTTTAGTTTAGAATTCAGATGCTTGAATGTGAATACAAATATTTCAAGTTGTTTGTGGTGGTTCGTTTTATTCACATTTAATTATAGCATTTACCATAGCCCTTACCATAATCTTTTCCTAACCCTAACCAATCTAAACCAAACCTTAGTTGAAACATTATCACAGCCTAGATGTGACGTTATGCAGCATGTTTTAATGTTATCATTTGCAATTTCATGAATATGTATGTTGTTTTGGGATTGTCTGGCAGCTGATCTTTTGTATTATTTAGGTTTGAAGATGTGTTGGAAGTGACAACACTGGACAATAACGTCCAGAAAGAGGAAAAACACCTTTACCATTTTTTGGATCATAATTAGGTCGATCTAAATTCAGAATTTCTCCTGCACGAGTTAATAAATAGCCCGTAAAACCTTATCGTACCAGCATTTTAGGTCTATAGACTCTTAAGTGATCAGAATTCAGTTGCTTTCAAGAGCCAAGAGTAAAATGCGGTGTCGTCCAAAGTTATGCAAATCTAAAACTGGAATGTTCATTGGACCCACATTGGAGAACTCATTTGATAATCCCATATTCCCCTCAAAGCTCATGTCCCTACAAGTAATAGCTTGGGATTCATTTATGCAAGTGGTGCAAAATGCTCTGGAAACCATTGAGCCTCAAATTATGATCAACTAGTCCAGAGCACGATGAAAACATATGAAGAAGATTCTTTATTTGTCAGTATTTCATACGTGTGGACATGCAGCACACATACTAGGAGCAGTGGGCCGCCATGTCAGGTGCCCAGGGAGCAAATATCCCCCTAAAACAATATGATTGGGTGGGTTGAAGAATGTCACTCAAAATTCATTTTCTCCACTTGCACATTGTTTTGTTTTTTTTTTTTTTTCCCAGCTAGTTTGGGTGATGTAAGTGATGAGCAACGATTTCATCCAGATATTTCTGAAATGGAAACAAAGTACCAAGAGGCTTCAACCCAAACATGATGGTGATTATTGTCGGTTCTACAGCGAGAAACTGTCCGAAACCGTTTTGATCCAAGCTGATGGGCTCTGATAGATTTGCTCCTCATTGGGCTTGATGTTAATATCTATGATTAAATTTGCCCCCTGTTGCCCCTGGTTATACGTAATGTGACAGAACGCAGCTTATTGAGTAAAAGCGTATGAACAGGGTATTGTCATATGTTAGCTACGGTACCAGTGGGAAACAGTTAACCGAAAGACACTGATGTAGAAAAGTTGTATTTTCAAAAGTTTTACACATCTAATATCTTTTTGCCGTGCCAAAAAATAAATAAGTAAATAAATAAATAAAACACAAAGAGAAAAAGAGCAAAAAGAAAAAAAACAAAAAAAGAAAAAATAAAACCCTAACCGAGCTGCCTGGGAAGGTTTAAAAAGAGCAGCAGAAGAGAAGCCAGCAGGGACGACCGCTCGATCAGTGGCGGGAGAGTAGACAAGACACAACACGAAGCTGAAGAGATATATTGAGAAAATCAATAAGCAAAAGAACTGCTGTGAACAGGTTATGACAGATGGACACACATGCACTCGCTCACACCCAGCCGGCACTAACGCTGTGCCGAACGTCTTGTTGTGCAGCCAAGTTTTGTTTGCCCTTATCTGTTAGAAAATTCAGTCTGTTGGACTAAATACTCTGGGAAATGAAGGTACGCTTATAGAACGATGATGCAAGGAGAAACAGGAAGGTTATAGAAGAGTTACATTATGAGAAAAGCAGCATTTACATTTCTGCAGTTATTGTTTTTAGCAGTTTGGTGACATTGAACTGAACCAACAGGACATTTCTCCGCAGTTCCGCTAATTAGATGACACAGCGTGAAAGTGTCGAGTTCGTAATCATTTGTGAAATGTTGTTGCTTTCTGGCATGTTGTCAGGTTTTGTTAAATTAAATATGTTCCTGAGACATTTACTTCTAAATTTTTTTTTGTGTGTGTGTGTGTGTGTGTGTTTTCTAAAATGATATGTTTTGTGATATATTTTGTTTCCTCAAATCCATTCATGTTTTCTGTTTGCTGAAATGTTGCTGTGTTTTGACCCTCAGGGCTGCCGTAGTTGTGTGAATGTTATTTATAACAGAGACAAATGCAGAAGAATCGAGCTGAAGTTTAGTTTAGGCATGAAGTTATTTCTGACTAAGGCTGTGCTGTAATGTGTCTTTTTTTTTTTTTTTTTTTTTTTTAGTCAAAAAACAGTGTATTATATCGATTTGCCTGATGGTTCATTTGACTTCATCAAAACCAAGAAAATTATGCATTTTATGCCGACTACAAAGGCTGTCACACACATTCAGATCAAAACAAAACGAGATAAATGTGCCGTAATTTGCAAACAGGTTGAAAACTGGTTAGTTGCACAAGGAAAATAAAAACCCAGATCACACTGCATTGCAACACAGCAGTCATTTGCAAGTGATCGCCAGTGTAATCTGTTGGTAAATTCTCCCTTAGGGGAAACTCGACGAGTATTACTTCTGCTCCGTTTAGTTATAGCTGTACACATTAAGTGTTAATCCATGATCTACTTTCATCATGACTCATACAGCGAGCTCCTCCCGCAGAAGCATTTGCTTACAGTGCAGTATTTGACAGGACATGAAATTAGATTATGTTTGGATTATTACTTTGCTGGTTGATCTACTGTAGTGAATTCAGTTTGATTCAGTGACGTATGGTCCATCAGGAATCCAAACCCATTAAAACACAAACAGCAAACCTAACATTTTTATCTCAAATCAGCGTGAACAGGACATCTTAGAGCTGTAGCCATGATGTGCTCTAATATTTCTGACCATGTAGTTTATAAATATCAATATTTCCTTAATGTTTAATGGGAGATGTGAAGAAAGTAGATGGATAGTTGTGGCAGAAAAATATTGGTTACAGTCAGAGCGCAAAAAATATTTTAGAAATTTAGAGGTAGAACATTAAGTGTTAATCCATGATCTACTTTCCTCATGACTCATACGCTGAGTTCCTCCAGCGGAAGCATTTACTTTACCCATAAAGACCCAGTACTACTTTTGTGCCAGTTCCCAAATTATTTTATTGTCTCTATTTAACCTTTTTTAAGTGATTTATCACCTTTTACTGTAATAGTATCCTCTGCATTTTGCTTTTTTCCAGTGAAAATTAGGTATTCACTGATCATGTACATTAATCATCATGAGGGTTATTATAACAAAAAGAGACGACTGAGGAAAAAGTGACTTTTTCCATAAAATCTATCATTAACTGAATATAAAACAAGTGTCTCCATCCACTGTCATTGATTCAACTCCATGGGTTTTACTGGTGAATCAATGTTGTCGAAGATGACGGCGTTTCCATGGTAACTACAGAGCCTCTGAACATCCAAATGGGTCATATCTGATGACCATGAAAAGATGACAAACTGTATTTTACACCAAATATTTACATGTGTTGATAGGATTCATGGATCAACAAGTATTAAACGGTTTACATCAGTGGATGCTTTTGGTCACTGGTGTATATTTGGGTCTTTATTGGGTTAAAGTTCAGTATTCAACAGAACATAAAATTCAATTTTGTCTGGATTATCACCCTGCTGGTTGGTCTACTGTAGTGAATTCAGTTTGATTCAATGATGTATGGTCCATCAGGAATCCAAACCCATTAAAACACAAACAGTACACCTAAAGCCCAATGCAGACACCAGCAGAAACAGCCCCTCTTATTTTTAAGAGATGCTTTAGCTTTCTTTGCTCTTGAGGGAGCGAACAGATTTGTTTTCCAAACTGTCAGTTACCATCACGAACAAGACATCAACATCATCATCATCATCATCATCATGCTCGGGCATCTCTGGCTCCCTTCAGCAGGAGGCAGCAGGGCATTGGAAGACCAGCAGAGCATGAATCCCCCACTGCTCATGATACAAGGGCACCTCTGACCAGAGGACACCGGCTCCGACGCTGGAAAACCCACTGAAACACACGGTAACTCAACTACAGCTATTTGATGTCAACCTTTACTCCCACTTTATTTGTTTCTGCTGCAGGAAATGTGATGGTAAACATACATTTGTGTAATAATGCAATGACTGTAGCCGTAGAGAGTGACAAAACATAAATGTAGACATGCTGATGTTGTTTCCAGCTCCTTATATTCACAGAACATGGGCTTTTCTCCGGTTGAGTGGTTCCCAAACGTTTTAATCTCAAGACCCAAAACATAATTTCATTAAGTAATCATTAATGTCTGTATTTTATTGACTCTTCCAGCATTAAAATAATGTTGAATGAAATGCCTTGTGCTCAAGGCCGTGGGAAGTAGGGGTGCGCAGGGTGCTGCAGCACCCCCCCTCTGGGATCACAGGACAAAACATTCCAAATGTATAAATGAAATAATTAAATAAGGCCATTGATAAATCAATAAAGAGCTATGATCTTATTATTGTTTGTTGGTTATTTGAAATGAACATGATTCCTTAATGTCTGGTGACATTCAGGGCCATTTTATGATTACTTGGAACATAATTCCTACGTACAGCACCTTTAAATGTAAAGTCAATGGGTGATGTAATGAAGCAGCAAGAGGTCATGGGAATTGATGTTTTCAAAGGTTATAAGGTTGTCACTGGAGTTTTCCCATCCTGATACATGGATCCCTAGCATCTGGGGCGCCACTAGCAATTGTGGGCCCCACGAAAGCTAAACGATGCAAGTGGACCCTTTATAAAGTTCAGTATCTTATCGATTTGTCTGTGTGGGTGTGTGTGTGTGTGTGTGTGGGGGGGGGGGTCACTTACGTAGGGATGCGGTCCATAACTAACATAACTAACACTGGCGTAAATCAAAAACGAAAATAACGTGCTTTCAACGTCCGACTCCCGGCTTCTATTCCTCTCTTATACAGCGGATCTTACACAAATTTTTCACAACTTCTAACCTGTCTCCACTGGACCCCCTGCACTGCTCTGTGGGCCCCCCAGAAATGCTGGGCCCCATGAATTTGTCATGTTTAACCCCCTTACGGTGCCCCAGCCTAGCATTAGCATTAAAAAATTAGCTTTAGTAATTAGCATTAGCTCTTGAAGGCGCTCTAGGACTTACTCTTCGACATCTACTGACAAGAAAATTCACTTCATTATCCTTCTGATTTTTGGGGCGTTTAAGCAGGACGCGTCAGAAAAGGTAGCACAGGGTTAAGTGGCTTATGGGGGCCAGGTGTTCATTGAAACATCACCTTAATTTTACCCGGTAATGATGTGATGATGTGCTGTTGCAGCAGTAACAGTCGGTGTATGTGCTCAGCTCTGGAGGCAACGGTGTACCGCTAACATCTGAACGGCTCTAAATCAGAATCACACCTAGACGTACTGATACCGCAGCACCACAGATCATCAGCTTTTGATGGTGGAGGACCCAGAGGAAACCCACACAGCATGGAGAGCACAGACAAACTCGACATAAAAGGCTCCGGTCCGACAGGGAAGTGATTATGAAACCTTCTAGCTGCGAGCTGGAAGTGCTAACAACTACACCACCACCACGCACTGTGTCCGCCACCAGTGTTGATGAAAATCCCTCTATTATTATAACTCAGGCAGAATCACCTTTACAGACTGGACTTTGTGTTAAAGTTTGGTTTAAATGATGTTTTCAGTGCATATTCACATTATGTCCTTTCATTCTAATGAAATACCAACAAATGTCATAATGTTAAATACCTATTTAACGTTACAGGAGTGGATTTATCTAATTCTACGATAAGATAAGATAAGATAAGATAAGATAAGATAAGATAAGATAAGATATAAGAAATGACTTTATTTATCCCAGCATGAAGAAATTTCACAGTTTACAGCAACAACATACAAAAACAACAAGCAAGTGCAGAAAAGACAGGTACAACAACAAACCAGTGGAAAAATGAACTATGGGCCAGATCAAGCAACAGTGAACATCAATGTCAAAAATTGAAGTTTCACCTCTCATATCTCAATAAGGCAATTGTTTGAGCGTAAGAATTCTATTTTATGGAACTGTTTACAAAATTTCAGAATCACTTGGAGAAAAAAAGGTATAAAGTTATAATCATTATAAAATGAAACCTAAAAAGCAATGTCTTTTATTGTTCTGTCTACTGAACAACGTGACGTCCTGCTGTCACAACATAGGCCAATTTGTGTTCATAAAAACTTATCATTTAAACATTTTTATTCAATATTTATCACTATTGTAGTTTAACATCATAGCTGAAGCCCTGTTTCATTTAGTATCAATTTCTTATGAGAACAGCATGTTTTGTACATTTATGTAAAGTGAAAAAAAAAAAAAATTAATTTTGAGTCCCTTTGTCACGCAGCAATAATTTAAGTATTTTTACCCCAAATTATTATTTCTGTAAATTGTAATGTGCCATGTGAAAGTACTTACTGAGACCTATTCGTACAGATATTAAAAAAGGAGATAAGTTATTTAGTTTAAACACAGAGCTTATTGAACATGAAATATGTCCCTGTGTCACCGCTTGATCTGGCCTTTATAGAAAGAGCAAAAAAGAAGAAATCTGGGAATTATATAAATATTTATATATGTTTAGATTTAAATATTATTTACTTATTTGCACTGTAGTTGCACATGCACATGATGTGACGTAGGGGGAGGGGTCCTGGGAACTGTTATACAGTCTGATAGTGATTAATACTACATTACTACACATTTGCCTGTATTATTGTTTCTACTTATTAGAGGTAGGCCAATGTATTGCTTCTTTCAATATCGGCCATTGGCCTTAATGGTTTTTTTTTTTTTTGAAAGCCGATATTTGATCAGTAGTTAAAATGTTATAAGATATTTGATCAGGTATCTGTGGGAAGCACCTGAAGTTCAATAAACGTTGAAAGAGTACTATGTGTAATGTGTATTAATAAATTTATTTATATAATGCTTCATAAAAATCTTAATTATTTGACTTTTTCCAATTATATTTTATGGCAAATGTGCTTTAAAAAAAATAAAAAAAAAATCGGCCTTAAATATCAGTCGACCTCTACTACTTATACTGTATTACTGTGTCTCAAATGTATCCAGTGTTTACTATATTCCTCTGTACAGGAGATATGATGACACCATGGACAAGCAACCAGCAACCAAACAAGACAGGATGTTACATGGAGTAATTAAATAAATAAACTAGGAAAGCATTCTGAGAAAGCAGACCACCCCCCCACCCCCCCGCCTTGTGCCAGTATCAACATTTCCTGAAAATTTCATCAAAATCCATCCATAGCTTTTTCAGTTTTCTTGATAATAGACAAACAAACAAACCCTGATGAAAACATAACCTCCTGGGTGGAGATAATAATAACTGTAGATTTCTCTGAGCGCGTAAATTCTTGGAAACATTAAATGTTAAGTGCATAAGCTGGCAAAATGTATAATGCAGGCCTTGTCATTTCTGAACTGGACTGTGGAAATGTTTCCATTTGTTTTTGTGTATTCACAATTCTAGTAAAAACAACACCCAGGGAGGGCAAAAAGTCAAGTGTTTTGTTGAAAACAAAGTTAGTATTCACCCCTGAATGCAGCATGAGTCACCAAAACTCTAAAGTCTAGAATGCTTAAAAAACTACTTTTAGTCATAGATGCTGCAGTGTAAGTAAAATATCATAGAAAAACATCTAAATAATGAGGTTTGATCTTATAGAGACTGTAAAGACTGACACATTTAAGTCGTGGACAGGTAAAGATACTCAGTTCACCACTGACAGTTGTGTTGATAGACAAGACTGCAATGGAAGCGCCTTTCCTGAGTGGAATGTGGCTGGAGTCCTTCACAAGGTGACTAGCTGTATTTTTACTCTAAGGTCATACAAACACCTCTGACTGACGCTAACAGGTTCACTCTAGAGGTTGGACGGAATATAAATACTGGCTGAGGTCAGCACCGTCTTAATGCATGGGCCCCAGGAGCATAGGGGCCCCATGCTAATCCATGCGTTAACCCGTCAATGCACCTTGTATCATATACGATACACTAGGGTCCAATCAAGCTAAAGTCAACATCAACATGAAAAGGTACATTTGCACACATCACTTATCAAGTGGGCTCATTTTTAGCTAAAGATCTCTATTTTATGGAACTGTTATCCTTTTTAAAATACCACTTGTAAAAAAAAAAAAAAAGTTAAAACCGATTTTATCCATTGTAGTTTTGTAGTTTTTACACACAATAGCCATAGCTCGAATTTGACTCTAAAAATGATATCTAAAAAAATGTAAAATGTATTCAGTCTGTTTATTATATAGATGACTGTTAAGTTTCAAGTATTAGATTTTCATTATTTTGTGAATATTATTGATATTTATGAGTTTCAACATTTGTGAGTTGCTTAAAAGGCCTCGTCCATGTGTTACCACAAAAATATAAATTTTTGTTACTTAAAATTCCGATATTTGAGTGAAACTTTCAGAAAGTATTGGTCTTTTAATACGTTTTGGGTGATGCATACAATGGTAAAGAGTCATCCACGTGTTGCTATGGCAGCCTGTCCACGTGTTGCCACATTCTCGTGTCAATAAAACAGAGACTTTTCAATATTTTACTCCAAAATGTATTTTCATCATAGTTGAACATCATATCTAAAAGGTTTTGTTCTACTTGATATCAGTTTCTGTCGAGAACCGCATGTTTTGAATGTTTGCGTAAAGATTAAAAAATGTATGTCCGTTTCAAATCCACGTGTTACCGAGCAGGAATTAGACATTTTTCACCTAAAAATTTTATCTCCTCACATTTAGTCATACATAATATTAAAGTGCTTATAAATACCTACTCAAATATGTCTAATACATGCATGTAAGTTACTCTGTTTACATAACAGAGGCTGTCGAACACCAAATGTGTGCACGTGTTACCGCTTGATCGGACCCACTAGCGCGTTGACCTGTGGAGAACCACGGGTTCTAGATCCTCTGATACAATTCATTCCTTTACTTTCTTTACTTTCTTGGTCAATTCCACTGGCATTTTTATGTAATAAATAACAAAGCGGCGGATTTTCACATCCTGTAGCCAATCAGAACAGTTTTTCATTTTCTTGTCCTTATGCGACTGGATGTTTTTCACTGAGGTGCCAAATGGTTGTGAGTGAGATAGAAATATTTTCAGGAATCCAGAATGTGCTCTAAATGTCACAGGTGACAAAGCTTAGGCCTGTACACCCTCCTGAAGCCCCTGTTTAATGACTTCCATCTGTGGGTTTTATATAGTGAGTTTAATTTTACAAAATAAGAGACCAAAGGCAACTGGGCTATAGATATATACATATCGTTCATCTGTAGTATGGAGATAGATTTTGTATATTTCAATAGTTCTAGTGGTACTTTTGTAGCATATGTGTATTTAACTTTTTTTTTTCCTGGAGCTACATTTTTCTTTAGTATTTTGTGTGACATTTTTATACAGTTTTTAAGTGTTTTTGCTGCTAAAAAGAGCAGGGCTGCTAAACTGATTTTCATTGTTCCTGTGACAGTAACAATAACATTCTGTTCTATTCTGTTCCATTCCGTTCCATTCTATTCTATTCTGTTCTATTCTATTCTAGTCTGTTCTGTTCTGTTCTATTCTATTCTATTCTATTCTATTCTATTCTATTCTATTCTGTTCTGTTCTATTCTATTCTATTCTATT
>JAPQRP010049606.1:0-12662 GCA_037367295.1 Apogon hyalosoma | reverse complement strand
AAACAAAAAAAAAAAAAAAAAAAAAAAAAAAAAATCACCTTTTCTTCAGTTTCCTCTGTTTTGATATAATAACCTTTGAATTTACTTTGAGCTTTTCATGAACGTCTACATGAACAGTTAATTAAACACAGGCAAATAGATGATTTTCACTGGAAAAAATGCAAAAGTCAGAGGATAATATTATAATAAATCACTTAAGAAAGGTTAAATAGAGAGAAAGATTTCCACAAAAGTCACACTGGGTTCTTATGTGTTAAGTACTAAGCTTCAGTACTTCCTCCACCACTGGTATGGGGATGTAAATAACTAGATTTCTTCATGTATGCATCACAACACAGTTCTTATTTGTGTAAAGAAAATCTAAAGACTAGCTTTATTTCATTTATTTTTAAATTGAAGCTTCAACTACAACATTGTTTCCTGTTGTCTGCATCCTGAGCTGCAAAAGAAATGACGCAGAATTGACAAAACTCTGCCACTCTTTATCAGCCCGTCAGCATTTATTTTTCCAGTACCACCTTGCGGTTTCTTGGTGACTTTATCCCTTACACAGCCTACTGCCGTCTGCAGCTGTGAACTCGCCCACATTACACAGATTCTGGGAAGAAGTGAAGTTTCACCGCGTTGTTTTGCATCCGAAACACAAAGAAACTCAACAGGAACATAACTACCTTTGTTCAAATAGGACTTAAAATACATTCTGTTTGCACTGTTTTGCCATCATTTTGTATTTTATAAATAACCTGTGGAAAAAAAAAAAAAAAAGCATCTCCATGACCTTTTTTCTATCTTTTATTATCAGGTTTTGGCAGCCCAGCAAATACATCCAGTACACAAGTTCTGGACAGTACTGTGGAGAACTTATACAAACCTCATCAGTCGGAAGTTTGAATGAAGCGTTGTGTTATTCTTATAAAATTTGGATCTGTGAGAAAAATAAGATGAACAAGCTTTAAACTGCTGATGTGAAGATGTGTGGCTTGAAAATGCAGGTCTAATATTTAACGAAAACATGAAAAACTGTCATTTTGTGTAAATAAAAACAGTAACAGATGCTATAATGGGTAAAAAAAAAAAAAAAAGAAAAAAAGAAAAAGTGGATGTATGTAAAAGGGACAGGGATGGGATAAATGAATAAAGAGAAAAAGACTGTAGCAAATAATCAATAATAAATGGTAAATCGCAGTAATGAACATTTATGAGTGACTCTAGTTGTTGTATTTTTGCACCACTTTCCTCCTGTACATTGATTATAGTTTTGTTTTTTTTTTACAAGTTATTTTCTTGCTTTTGTTTACCACCAGGGAGTTTGTATTTTTCTTCATAATAAATCCAATAAAAAGACGAGAACAAACATCTCAAAACTGTTGAACGACTGATGTGTCACGCATCATGTGTTGCTGCTTCCAATATTATTCAGAAACTCTTCGATCAGAATCAGAATATTTTATAAATCCGCGCAGAAATTGTTGTGTGTTACAGTTGCTCAAGTATAAGTAAAAGAAAATGTAGCAGCAAAGAAATTATCAATAAATAAAAAGTTCCTCAGTTGGTCACATCTAATAAAATTCAGTTGAGTGAACTAAATAAAATTCAATAAAAATCCATTTAATTTAGTTCATTCAACTGAATTTTATTAAATGTGACCCATTGAAGAACTGTTTTGTTTTACATTGATTGAATGTTTTGCTTTTTCAGTGCATCCATCTGTCCATCCACCATTACTTGAAGTGGTTGAATTCTGATTTTATTTTTCTCTCGTAGTGAAGATTGTTAACTCAGAAATTTCATCAGCAAAAAAAAAAAAAAAAAAAAAAAGTGAAACCTTCGACAATTCAGAGCCTTAGTGAGAAAAAGGAACAACAGCTGATCTACCTATTTCAGTTGTCATAGAATAACACAAAAATTTGGCAACATTCTCCATGAATTTATATATGCAAAAATTAAACACAGGTAAGGACGACCAAACGGTTGGTAAATGCAACAAATGAATGATGAAAAAATAACTGTCACATTGTTAATGTTAATCCTCCTGAGACCCAGCAATGCATTTTTGTTCTTTTTTTGTAGGGGACAGGAGTTTCACAGTTTTACTTTAAAAAAAAAACAAAAAAAACCAGACATTCCATTAAAAAATATATAAAATGTATCTGAATAAAACATTGCATTATGCCATTTCCAATCAAGACCATTATTGAATGTAAAAAAAAAAAAAAAGTCAAAAACTTTTACTTTTCTAATTTTCAGGAGGATATATAAGTAGCTGTTACAGAAAGGGGAGAGGTAGAAAGGCTCTTAAATCTAGATTAGAAATCATTTCATTACAAATGACAGCTACAACACTCACCATTGTGACCTTTATTCTACAGTTGAATGGCACAAACATTGGATTTTATTTGTTTTTAAAGCCCTCGCTGGTCTTTTACCATCTTATATTAATTTTTTAGTATCTTTTAATGCAAGTCAATATCACACTCGCTCGAAGGACTGCCTCACGCTGCAGGTTCCTTCAGTGCGTACTGAATTAGGAAAGTCCTTTTTTTTTTTTTTTTTTTTTAACTGCAGCTGAAACCTGGAACACCCTCCAAAACCATCTGAAACTTACCACACTTTTATCATTTGGATAGTTTAAATCTTTAATCACTTCTTATTTTACCTCCAGCTGCTCCTGTTTTTAAGTAGATGTCTGTTTTTTAGTTCACCTTTATCACTTTTGCTTTTATTGTGTTTTAAATCCATACCTCTAACTTATTTAACCTTAGCTGCTCCTGTTTTTAAGTAGACTTCTCTGTTTTTAATTAATCACTGTCACTTTTACTTTTCGGTATTTCTGATATGTCGATTGAATGTTTCAAATGTTCTGTTTTGTCTGGGCTATATTGTAAAGGAGGTTGCTTCCTCAATATATTTCCGAGTTTAAATAAAGGTTAATAAAAAAAAAACCCAATTGCTTCAATATTGGTTAAAATAAAGGAATTTTACAAGAAACTCTACAGTTTGATCAAACAGATTTCATAAAAGACTCAAAAGCCCAAACTCAAAATACCATCAGATGTACTTTTTAATTCTATAAACTGAGGCAGCAATAATATACTTACATGAGCAGAAACTGTGTGAATTGGTACATTTACAATCATGCATAACTTTCAGTTCCTCAAAAAAAAAAAAAAAAAAAAGCCTACAGTCTGTTTCCTTTATAACAAACCCAGAGTGAGAATACAGAAAAATGCTGCACTCCCAGTTCCCTTCTACAAAATACACTGACTATAAATAAATTAGTAAAGTCACTGGGAATTTCAGTATGAGTTTTGTGATCTTTGGGCTTCCATGGAGGTCAAATTTCAGCCAGTAATGAGTATTTTCCTGTTTTTTTTTTCCTTGTGTCCAAAGAGTTTAAGAAACATATTCCTGTTAGTATCAGTGCCAATGTTCTGTGTAAAGTATGTTGAATTAAAAAAAAAAAAAAAGTTTGAATTTTTAGTTGCAATGCTAACGTCTGCTAGCCTGAATATGGCGTTTTTCATTATGTGTTAGCATCAGGCTAACTTTCACTGTCCTAATTATGTTCTGTTTGATCTGTTGTCCATCTTTGGTCTCCATTGTGAACAGTCCAATGTGTAGAAATATTTAAGATATACATGTCTCCAAGGCTGCTATATTTATTCAGAATTCGACCAATTATATAAGTTTTAGAATAAAATAAGTGGATATCAAGGTTCCCGCTTTAACTATACGGTGTACTATTGTTACTGTGAAAAGATTAAAATCATGATCATGAGAAAATAAAACTAAAATAAGATTACACAAAATCTGAACTGAAAGTGAGAATAATCCTACCTATAATTTGATGACACAGGCGACTTCCCCAAAAGTAACATCCCATTTTTTATCTATTAAATACAATACACAGCTGGTGTACTTTCATTATTACTGCGTTTCTGTCACTTGTCGGATCTTAAATCAGTGCAACCCATTATTGAAGCTTTCAACCTCAAGGCAAGTGGATATTTACTTTAACTTCCTGGTACAAATTCAACCATTTTGACTCCATTTTTGAAAAATAATCCACAATGTTTTATGTTTTTTTTGTGTAGCTCTGTAATTTACACACTTTGCCTAAATATTGAATCAAATTGTGTTGGAAGGGTTTTAAATATATTTCGTTTTAACAATTTTTTGTTAGGTTTTCCATTCGTTATGTACATTTTGTTTGTAGCATACATTACAGGTGAGCATATACAAAGCATTTAAGTGTGCTGCATTATTTTAGTCATAATCAAGAAATCAGGGGAAAAAAGGGTGTGTGTGTGTGTGTGTGGGGGGGAAGGGTTAAATATATTTTTCATGTAATATGTGTTGCAAACAAAAATATGTAATGTGTTCCTGCTGCACATCCTCATACACACACTGTGTAAACACTTTACACTGTGAATATGTTGAAATTACCACAACAAACATTCCACATCCCCACCCACTGATGTGAAAAATATAACTGTTTGTTGTCAGTTTTAATACATCCTTTCCGAGGCTTCAGAGACAGTGATCATTGAACAATTGGTTTTAAATAACCAATAATTTGCCTCAGTCAATGAAACCGAGGGGAACAAAAATCATTTGGGCAGATGATAGATACGACTGTCATTGGAAAATCACAGTAAAATCATCTGATTCTGCAAAATGTGTTTTAATTAAGACCATGAAGACAAGGGTGTTTTGTGAATTTTAGCAAATGTATCTGATATGAGCAGTTTGAGGCGTCTGTGAAGAAAAACCTATTCATCCGCCCTGTTTGCATGAACCTGTTCAAACCTGTGGATCTCTGCTCATTTGGAAATGAATGCCCGTGTTTGTGGTGCATTCAGACAGGATAAAAAAAGCCTGGTTTAAACTCAGATTTCTGACATTATTCCACAGTTCTGATGTCTAGGGCCGGTTCACCACTTAAAGACAACTACATGCATGTTAACTTTGCTCTCTCACTCAACGTCTTTGGTATGTCGCAAAATGAGCCTCCTGGATTTCCACCTCAAAAATGTTCATTCATCACCACCGGCGCAGCCTCCATCATCTTCCACCAAGAAATAGACTGAATAATTACACTGAGGGAACAGAAAAATTTGCATATTCCTGCTCATTATAGAGATGTTCATTCACATGGGTCTAATATTTTCACAGGACTTCTGTGTTTGCTGATTTGTGATGAAAATTTACTTAAACTACTGGCATGGTTAATTTCCATGCAGTCAAATCATTGAGAGACTAAAATTATTGCACTTTACCAGAGATTCACAGGTAATACTAGTGCGTGTGTGTGTGTGTGTATATATATATATATATATATATATATATATATACACATACATACTGTCACATACTATAAATTGTGCCTATTCCTATTTTATCCAGTTTTGTTTTTTATTCTACTAGCCTCCATTCTTGTGTTACCTTGTTAAATTGTACATTTGTATTATATTTTCTTATCTTATTTTAGTTTTTGTCATTTTATATTCACTCTATTCTCATTTCTGTAGCAGTGGTGTTTGTAAATATTGCTGCACTAACTGGAGTTGCACTCTTAATTTCATGGCACACACAATGACAAAGGCTTTTCTATTCTATTCTATTCTATTCTATTCTATTCTATTCTATTCTATTCTATTCTATTCTATTCTATTCTATTCTATAAACTCTGACTCAGAAGACTGTTCTATTTTGATGACAGCGTGGCAGAGTGTCTCACCCCATCTGGTCACACACTACTAATGAAACACTATTTAAAATGATTTTCCACATCTAATTTTACTCTCCACTTGTAAAAGAAAGATTAGTGGACTATGACTAAGTTCTGAAAATGAGAAACTGTGGCTTTTCAAACAGGAAAGCAGCAAAAAATCACCGTCAGCATTACTAGAATGGATTACCAAGAAAGAAATGACACCGAATATGGGAAGTTCACAATGGAGAACTTCAATGCCCAAGGTACAGTTTCACTCTGGACAGAGAGAACTCAGCCACAGATATAAGACGTTACCCACAGTCATTTGATTAATGAACTCAAGATGTAAATATGAAGCATTTGACTCGAGTTTCTATACATATCCCTGTTATAAAACATAAAAGGGATCCTTTTATGAGTTTTCATAGTAAAATGTTCAATACTTGACCTTGATGCTTCAGCAAAACACAAACTCACAATTTAATAATGTTCAGAAAGTAAAAGAGAAAATAAAATAATCCTTTATTCGTCCCATTGGGGGAGATTTACAGTGTTACAGCTAAAAACAAGTGGTTCCAGGCACAACAAACCCCGCCTCTCGCACGTATTGTAGCTTATTTTGCCATCGATCCAGCTGATGTCATCATGTCTATGCATGTGCTGATGTTAACATAAGTCTGAAGCAAATAGAAAAAAAAATTATGCTTTTATAGACATGTGAAATTTTGCCCATTATAAGTAAATGGGAGGAGAAAAATATTTTTAAAATCCTTTAAAAAATTGGAACTTTAACCTACTTTTCCTTTTTGTATTCTGTCACTGGCAATCTATAAACCCAATTTGGTTTGAATTCAACCGATAGTTTTGATGCTACAGACATTTGAAATTTTGCCCATTATAAGTAAATCGGGGAAAAAAGAAAAAAAAAAAAAAAAAAGTAAACTTTACACAATTTTTCCAAAAATGTAATGAAATCTATTCTGGGTCACTGGCAATCTATAAACCAGATTTGGTATGAGTTCAGCCAATAGTAATAACTGCAGCAAAAGCAATTACTAGTAGGTTAATTGGTTAATCTAATAGGTGTAAATGTGAGAGTGATCCGTTGTTTTTCTCTATATGTCCAGGTCATTACTGACAATGACAATCAGCTCTCAGCTACCTTCCCTTGTTAAATAAAAATTTAATTATTAACAGTAAAAACAATAGATAATAACTATACTATACTAAAAGTGTTAAGCGTTAGCAGGAAGAGCAGCAAAAACTTAAAAAAATAGAAAGTAAGAGCAAGCTAACTCCCATAAAAAAAGTCTAAAATACATAGAAATAGTATAAAAAGAAGATACGTACAATATGTAGAGTACAGTAGTGTTAATAGAATATAAAACAAGATTGTGACTTTTTGTTGCAGTGTTTAATTTAGAGGATTTTTGGCGTAGAAGGCGGCTCTACAGATGCGCTGTGGCGTGTCTTGGTTTGCTCTGTGTCGTCCTATTGGCTGCTAACATCGGCCAGATTGTGAACAGTAAGTGATTCGTTCATTTTCAATAAAAATGTCAATACTTCACGACTAGCTTATTCATTGTTTTTCTTGCACAGATAAGACTCAAAACCGTCCGGAGTTGGCGGATGATCCCCGAAGCGAGGCATTCAGCGCAGAGAAAGACCAACTGTGGCGCAACTGGACAGCGATTCAGGCCCAGAATCAACAGTTACATCAGCAGAATCGGATCCTGACGTTTGAGAAAGAACAACTGCAGAGCAATTACACTGCAGTCCAGAGGCTAAATGAGCAGCTCCAGGCAGGTAGAGACCAGTTACAGAAGACGGTGGATGCGATGGAAGTAAAAATCAGAGGTGAGTTGAACCAAATCATAACAAAAGTTATCTCATGACACTTTACATCGAAGCCAGACTGATTGACTTCCACTTGACACAAAGTACCACTGACAGGCTACGACATGACAGCTGCATTTAGGCTGCGATGTTTAAACCCATTTCAGACCCAAGATTAAAGACAAAACATTCTAGAACATTGAAGGGAAAAGTCGGAGCCGGTGAACCGGACCAACTCGACCAATCAGAAACTGGCAGACGGTGTCGAAGACGATTTCAGTTTGACAAATTCCCACAGGCTGGTTTTAGAAGGGGACACACTGTATTTTATTTTATTACCCCGCCCCCCGAAGGAGAGGCGAGGGGTATTGTTTCTGGTTTGTTTAACACTTTAACAGCAAAACCACTGGTTGAATTCATACCAAACTGAGTTTATAGACAACCAGTGATTACATTTTAGGAAAAATAGGTCAAAGTTCAGACTCTTTATGAGAGTTAGCTTGCTCTTACCTTCTACTTTTGGGTGTTTTTTTTAGGTTTTCCTGCACTTCCCGCTAACTGTTAACACTTTTAGTATAGTATAGTTATCTAGCTATCTAGCTTTTTACTGTTAATAATTTAATTTTTGTTTAACAAGGTAAGTTAGTTGAGAACTGATTCTCATTTTCAGTACCGATCAGGACATATAGAGACGAACAACTGATCACTCTCACATTCACACCTATGGGCAATTTAGATTAACATATTTAACCTACTGATAATGTCTTGCTTTTGCTGTAGTTATTACTATTGGTTGAATTCATACCAAATTTGGCTTATATATTGCCAGTGACCCAGAATAGACTTCATTACATTTTGGGAAAAATAGGTCAAAGTTTAAATTTTTTAATGAATTTTTTAAATCTTATTTTTACCCATTTACTTATAAGGGAATGACATTTTGAATGTCTGTAGCAGCAAAATTACGGGTTGAATTCATACCAAATTTGGTTTATAGATCCTAGTGACCCAGAACAGATGTGATTACATTTTGGTAAAAATAGGTTAAGTTGAAATTATTTATGAATTTTTTATTTATTTCCCCCCCCCCATTTACTATTATAATGGGCAAAATTCCAAATATCTGTATCAGCCAAATTCTTGAATTCATACTAAATTTGGTTTATCGATCCCCAGTGACCCAGAATATATGTGATTACATTTTGGGAAAAGTAGGTCAAAGTTCAAATTTCTTATGAATTTTTAAACAATTGTTTCTTTTTCTGTTTACTTATAATGGGCAATGATAACTTATAATTTCAAATGTCTATAAAAACATAAATTTTGTTTCAATTTACTTCAGATTTGGCACAAATATAGAGGCAATTGATATGCTGACGTCGGCACATGCATAGACATGATGACATCAGTTGGATCGATGCCAAAATAAGCTACAATATGTGCGAGGGGCGGGGTTTGTTGTGCCTGGAACCATTTGTTATCGTTGTCATTGTTACTTAAATGACTTAGGCACAGAAACACCAGAGTTAAGGTTAGGATAAAGTTGGTGAGAAGGATAAAAATTAGACAACTGCATGACAAATACTGTAAAAATGTTATGTTTCTTCCATTGAACTGCACAAAGTTGCTCAGTGGCTATAACAGGAACAGTTGTACAGAGCAGCCTGTACTGTTGCATGTACAAAGCATCATGCTGGTATTCTTCATTGTACTGATTTCTTCTTTTTTTTTACCTTCTCATTTGCAGGTTTGTACTGCAAAACAGGGTGGCGCAAGTTTGGTATGAGCTGCTACTATGGTTCTACCACTAAGTTAAACTGGGCGACCAGCAGAGTGGCTTGTCTCTCTTTGGGAGCGGATTTGGTCAGTATCAACACCGTAGAGGAACAGGTGAGAAACGAAGACCAGTGCAGTCCATATGTTCTATTATTATTATCATTATTTAAACACCCCGAGTCGCTCCCAGTGACCGTTTCACTGGTGTGTGAATGTGTGAGGCTTTGAGTATCATTAAGGTACAAAGGTACCGTCAGTATAAGCCCATTCTCTAGTTTTTTTTAATGATCCCAAAACTGCTCGGTCGGGCTTAAGACAACTATTTTGCAAAACTATTATTTTATCATTAAATACAGGACAGAAAAGTTTTCTTGGCTTTAAATATCTTACAATAGTTGGCCTATTCAGATGAAAATAACATGGATGGGTTTACCTGTTAAAGCTGCTATAATTATATTCCCAAACAGAGTTTTGGTGATATGTTTTTGGTCCGACCGCCGCCGCCGGATATCCTTCGTGTGAACGTGATAACTTGAAAAATATTCGGTTTAGAAATTCCATGTTTTCCACATCAATGAATATCATGGAGAGGAAGAACGGATTTGATTTTGGACGATTTACCATTTCTAGACTGGCCACAAGGGGCCGCTCAAAAGTTTAAAATCACTAAACCCTCTTTTGTTCGTATCTCTGGAACTATTTGTCTGATTGACTTCAAATCAAGTGCAAATGAAAGGTCATGACCTGGGGATGCCTCACGCCATGACATCATAGCTGTCTGGTTAAGGATTGGAGGCGTTCGGGGATATACCCCTAGCCATCACTTCTGATGGTGTAAGCCTAGTTAAAAGATTAGGTTTCACCAAAGTCTTCAGAGATTTCATCATGATCAAATATGATGAACTTTACCAAAAAGTATTGTCTCTGTTCAATATTTACTGTACAGGCCTTTATCAATGGTCTACTGAATGCCAAAGAGAATGCCTGGATTGGTCTGACTGACTACCACGCCGAAGGGGAGTGGAAGTGGACAGACAGGACCCCAGTCACTACTACGTAAGTTCAACTGTTCGTCACAGGATCTGGACCTCTGGAGTCAGCTGGGCAGTATTACAAGGCAGTTTAATTGTGGAAATTCTTTTACTCCCAGCATTTACGCTGAACAGAACATCAGTTGTCATGGAACATACTTTCTTCATTCCCAATATGTGATGATACAATTGCGTCACTGTTTTCATGTTTGCATCTGACCAATACTTACATAATCACATAGATTTTGTTCCATTTTCCTAATACTCTAGGATACAGTACTTTCAAACCTGTATGTATATAGTGTATATTTACTTCCATTTCCTGTAGATCTGTACATATGCAAATCTTGTATTTTTTTCTGCTTTATTAGTGTATTCTATTTGTATATTATTTATTGCTTTTATCTTTTCACACTTTCTTTCCATTTGTTTTGCTTTTTGCTAGTGTGTGTGTATATATATATATATATATATATATATATAAGGCCTTTCATACAAACACTAAGGCACCAATGAAAGTGTTTGACTTTCTGAGAGATGAAAAGGTTTGGTCTGTCAGTCACTGAGCAAATAGAGCCTGATTTACTAAAGGTTTGCACGCGTAAAAATGTGTGCAAACTTGACTGCGCACGCATAAACACGTTGAAGCTCATCTACTAACAGGACGTACCGAGGGTTGCATCTCTCAAATAGACAAAATAGCTTGTGCAACCCATTTAGCGTGTTTACCTTGATGAATATGCAATATGGGCGTTTCTGCCAGAATGCACAGAATTATTGGGAGGTGCAAATACTTATGTAGCACGTGGAATGTGATTTACCAAACCTGAATCTGATTGCCGTGGCTGATTTTGCGTCTATATTAATCACATCTGAAAGGTAGGTTTTAACTGGCGCAGCTTCATGCAAAGCTAACTGCAGTTGTTGAGGTGAGGAGGCGGCATAGGCCCAACCAAAGGCAACGCAGAGAACCAATCTGTTCTGCCCGCATCAACATTTTTGGAATGACGGTAGAAAAAATAATTGAGACATATGGCCTGCCCAGGAATGTCATTTTAGAACTTCTTTTTTTTTTTTTTTAATTATTATAACCTATATCTAACTAGGAAAAAAGCTAATTTAGATTAAAAATGTCTTTTTCCTGGCCAAGACAGCAGCAGCAGCAGAAGTTACACAAAATGGAAATCACAGCCATACATCCACACTAATATACATGAACACAATAAGTCAGTGCTGAAAACAAACTGATAAAATCATCGATATAAAAATATCACCATTATTTTAAAAGGTACTACATTAATAACAGCAATGTTCCTTAAAAGCATCCTAAAGCCGAACCCAATTCAATCAACTGGAAAAAACATCTACATCCACATTTGTCACCTTCCCATTGCTTTAAAATGACTCTGAATGTGTTAAAAGAGACCAGTTCCTTCAGTTTAATGTCCTTAACTCATAACTCCTAGATGAACTAAGGGATGATTTAGGGTCAGTCACAAGGACTCATGCAATACCTTTTTTGACTAAACTCCTCCAACGTTTCATTTCCTTGCATCTGGATCGTTCCAGTCACTGTTGCCATCAGTGCTGGCGTATCCCAGAGCAGTTTTTCCAGCGTATTGTCTCCATGACGACAGTTGATCACCCATGACACGCAAATCAGCAGCACAGGCGTTTTTTAGCACGAGCAAGCAAATTTGCACCCGTTATTTGCTTTCGTAGTAAATCAGGCCCATAGTCTCGCATAGTCAGACCATCTCCACATCTTGCTACCCTTCTGTCAGTGCTGTAGGTGGGTCCTGCACCCTCTGTTGTTCTGGAGTACAGGTAAGAGTTCTCTGGGTTGTTTGTCTAGTTCTTGTCCTCGTCTTCCCTTTCTGTTCCCTATTCAGTTTTTCTATAATAAATTGCTGTGACCATCGGATTCTTGGACAATGCACTTGTTTTGGTGCGGCTTAGTATCAAATAAAATAGATAAATCCACATGAAAGAAAACAGCTCATTGAAAGATGTGTGTCTGTTAATACTGGACATTTTCAGGGTGAAGTAGCATCAGTATTCTCATTCATTCCAGCCGTCCTTAGTGAGCCATGCTAAGAATTACACTGGTTTTATTCCAGCCTGTATACTCCTTCATGACCACCCTTTCCCACCTGTGACAGATACATAATTGAATCCACTGCCCTCAGTCAAAATTAGGATACAGTTTGCAGTCGCAGAAAAAATTCATCAAAAACAATGGTTATGCAATCAAGTACTAACTCTTGTGTGTATCATGTGACTAAAACAGACAGAAAAGAAAA